>APFE030638064.1:2864-24744 GCA_000404065.3 Pinus taeda
AAGACAAATAAACAAAAGGAGAGATAGTTAACATTTATCAAAAACCACAATTATTGATTAACTATCTTATAGACATATGTTCAAATGAAGGAGATTGGGTTCTGGATTTATTTTTTGGCTTAGGTAAGTTTTATTATATGGAGTTGAATTTCAATATGTTATTTTTTTAATTAATATGTCATTGTACTAATTTACTTCATTATTTATTTTGCTTGATAATTAGGTACAACACTAGCATGTGGCCTTCAAAAAGGAAGAAATTGCATTGCAATTGAGAAAGATCCATTACAGTGCAATTTCATTCAACAAAGAATTAATGCTATTCAATTTCTTCTAGATGCAATGCAAGAAATTGGGTTGAAGATAGGGGACTTTAGTGAATCATGTGTGGCAAAAAAGGCAAAGGAACCCCGACCACCATTACATGGAATGTTTGGAAAGACATACATTGGGAGATTTATAGACATCAAAGATCCATTAGAAGAGGAAAATGAGCCAAAGGAAGCATAAAATATTGTGGAAGAAGACAATGATGAAACTCTAGAGGATGAAGAGTTTGGATTATGTGACATTGTTGATTAAATTTAAGTTATGCTTGGAAATCAAGCTTTGCAATGTTTTGACTTTGACATTTTATGAGAAGAATAATCAATCAATTAAGGTTGTTATGCGTTCAATATTTGTAATATGTGATTTTCGCATTGATTTTTAAGTTAATCATTATTTTTTTGAAAAAAAAAAGTGATTATTATTATTTTTTGACATGAAATTCATTAAAAAAAACCATTATTTAACCATTTTTAGTTAAAATTTTCGTATAAAAAATGTGATTTTGACATGTCAATTCTAGCAAAAAATAATCAAAACGTGTAGTTTTTTAGTTATATTTATGTTTAAAATGGTTATTTTTATGTCCATTGTTAAAAATATTGTTTTTTAGAAACAATTATTTCATGTGAATTGAAAAATTAATTAAGGATGTATAAATATGTAGATTATCAAAAATTCAAAATGTTGACTTTCTAATTTAAAAATGCAAAACAATAAAAACCTCACTACAAAAAAATTAAAATTAAAATAAAAAACAAGAAAACATGAAGAAAATGACCACTTCAAAAACTATCAAATTTAGAAAATAATTATTTACATTTCATACACTAGAAAATTTAAAGTCAAAAAATAGGTCTTTTAAAAAAAGGGTGTGATGTAGAATACTCACTTTTTTAAATCAACATAAAAATACTACCATTCTAAAACGTAATGTACATAAAAAAATTAAAGTGCCAAAGACAATGCTCTAAAAAAAAACATGTGTACTGCATCACCCCTTTCAAAATCAAGTCACTTTTTTGCTATCTCTACAAAATGGGTAGCAATATCAGTTCCCGTTTCAAAGTTTACATTGTTTTAGGGTGCCCCCATGGTTTGGGTGGGAATCCCTTATGGATTCCATGACTGACACAAAACTAATTGTATGGCTTTGATTGACAGAGGGAACACTCATGTCAATCAGTCATTGTCCATGCATGCCTGAGAATGGTGGGGAACTGTGACATTCCCCACTGGCATGTGCATATTGGGAACCACCCCAGATGTTTGAATCTGGGGGTTGGAACTGTACATTGGTGGCAAAACTTGGTTTTGGTAAACCGGGACCACGCCCATAGTGTCGTATTGAGTGTTATATGGAGTACTATATGTGGAACTAGCCGAAGGTATGCTTTGTGGCACCATAAGAGTGGAAACTGGCATTTGCTGGGTTCCACCTATAGAGGGTGTTATGTGAGTTGTAGTACTTGGGATGAACAGGACTGCGGGGTTCCACATTACCAGCATTGTGATGATCGTGGACTGGGGAAGTGGTAGAGGACCAAAAATGTCTCTATAACTCCACAACCCTTGAGGCATCGACTAAATAGATGGGAAAGTTCCACCTACTGAAGAAGAAAGTACTGGTATTGCGAGAGTAACTATAGGGTCTGACAGATCTATAAGAGGAGTGTTAAAATGAGGAAGAAATCCTTCCATAAAGAAATCCTCTAGCAAATCAGAATCGTTAGTTGTCCACATAGACCCCGTGTACGATTTAGGATAATGATTCCTCAAAGATGAGGAATCCGAGTTAGTGGAACTCGGTGGATCCTCCACAATGAGTGGAGGAAGTCCTAACAATCATCTGGATTGACGATGAGGACAATGACTATTAAGTTTTATCAAATAGATTTTAATGTGATATTCTTTAAAGTCTCAAAAACGATAGCACTCAGGTACCTAAAAATAAAAAATACACTAAATATGTCAATCAACAAATAGAGGAAATTACCTTGCCTGATAAACATGATTACTGGAGATGAAACCCAGTTTCTTAATGAGTAACAAAGAAGGGTGGGCAAATGTATGGTTATGATTACTTTTGAGCTTTGCTTGAACCTCATATTGAGAGGCCAAGTACTCTCGTGAAGACGAGCACCCTCCCAAAAACTGAAGAGAAAGTAGGTCCGTCCGTTTTAGGTACCAGGATAGCCCATCCCAGTCATCTTGTGTAAGTACCTAGAAGGTTTGCCCACTAGAGATACCTAAAATCACAGACATTACCAGGGGGGACATAGTTGTAGATAGCAAGCTATGTGGGCAGGATACCTAAGTCCTCGACTCAGTTCCAAAATTCTGGAAGGGACCCTCGATACAAAGAATGCCCAAAGGAGTTGTAAGAGAAGGCAGGCTACCTTTGATCACAATCCAACGTTGTCTTGTATTTCACTCTATTGTGAGTGGAGTGGTCCTTGTAATATGAGTGTAGAAGGATTTTTCACTCGTTAGTGACACTAGTTTTGATTTTCAACCTTGGGCAGTTGACTCACATGCTTATCCCAAGGTCCTAATCTAGCTAATGTTGGTTTGCTCTAGAAAAGAGTAAATGATTGATTTTAATATAAATTTTAGTGTACTTGCTTATTTTTCTTTGGTAGGGGTGTTGACGTATGAATATGGTGAGACTCTCAACTCAATAAGCCATGCAGAACAATGCTTTGAAAAAATAATATTCCAATTTCTTATGCAAACAAGTCTTATTCTACGCATGTATCACTTCACATATTCATGGATTCGTCAGTGCACTAAAGCCATTCAACGCTTTGCTTAACTGAAAGTTTCTTTTCTCAATATTGCCTAACAACTATTAAACCAAAACAAAGCAGCCTACAACTATTTCAACAGAAGGAGATATACAGTTTATCATCTTTTCTTTCAACAAAATGACTTTTATGAGAGGAAAACTAAAAAAATTTCTGAAAAAATAAATTGTAAGACACCAAATTTGTTAGTATGATACTGTTGCAGATCTTTCTTTAGCCCCTAAGAACAATCCCCCCCCCCCCCCCCCCCCCCTCCATTTTGGTTCACAAAATATCTTGAAAAACATGGAAATGGGAGACTAACGCTCTGTCTATGTGTAAATAGAGCTTTAGTTTGACCACTAACGCTCCCTCTGCACAGTCAAAGAAATTTATAAAGCTCTGTGAAGACTAGCAGCCTGCGTTAGTGAGGTAAATAGCTTAAAAAGAGGGCTTTTAGGATCAATTTATAAGGAGAATGCAACTTTGCAGGATGCAACAAGATAGATGGTGGATCAAAAAAGGATTTGAAGAAGCGAGAAGCTCATAGAAGAAAGAGAAGATCTGAGAAGAGTCTGGGTAACCGGGAACTAGATGTATAGTCCCCAGTGGAGTCGCCAATTCTGCTATAGGGTAAAATGCACGGGATGAAAAATGCCCTCGAAAGTCTTCCTGGGACCTTCGAAAAACTATAAGGTTATCTGCAAAAGCTACCTGTTACACACATGTTCATTTATCAAACATATATTGATAGGGTATGGAAAGAGGATCACCTTTGGTTCTTTCTAGATTTGCTTGGGGATCTTCGTGCAGTAAGAAGAACTCCTCCTAATCGGATCCAAGACGACTCTTGCACAAAAGAGCAAAGCAAACCAATCACACATACACTTCTGACAATTAATGTAAGAATCCGTAACAAACATGTATAAATGTATAACTTATCTATTCAACACAACAAGCATCAGAATGAACAAATAAATGAACAATATCATTGACACTTTGGAGTAGGGAACACAATCGTAGTCCTATATTCAGAATGGAAGAGTGATTACAACAACCTATTGTATCAAACTTCTTTACCCCTTCTTCCTCTCTCTCTCTCTCCTTCTTTCAGCTAGCTCCTTCAAGAATATGATAGTTCACAATAGCTCTATGGGCTATCCTTCCAAATGCTCTGATCCCTTTTGCAATGGCCCTCTCGTTGCTTATATAGCAATCGAATTAAGGCTGCCAAGCTCCACCTGTAGTTCATTTGGGCAAAAATAATGAACCTGCCTTGTTTACAAGCTTTTTCCCATTTGCCTTCATTCTTGGAATAGAATTTGTCCAAATATCTTGATTTTTGGAGTTTCCTTGTTTTTCTAGCACAAATTTAGGGATTTAATATCTAGATATTTATGAGCAGATTCATTGGCATAACCTTTTGAACATCACTTAAGTTCACTAACACTCCCCCTGGTCTAACAACAAGAGTTAGCAGGGTGACTAACGCTCCTTTATGCTTGTAAACAAGCTTTATAAAGCAGGATGTTAGTGTATAGAGGGCGTTAGTGTGGATTCTAGGCTTGCAATTATTGTCATTGCTTTAGTCATCTTGTCTTTTACCTCTGAGTTGATTAGGAGGTCAATTTGTCCTATAATAGAAATTACAAAGAAATTATCTAGGATTTGAAGACCCATTTGTCCTCAAAATTCAACATGAAAGATCTTGGTGCTGCAAACTATATTTTGGGCATGGAAATTAAAATAAATCGGGCAAAGAGGAAGCTCTAGTTAAACTAGAGGAACTATGTCGAGACAATACTATAAAGGTATAATATGCAGGATAGTAAATTGGTGAAGGTTCCTATTCCTATAGGTGTGAGGTTATCTGCTGAACAATGTCCCAAGACACAAGAAGAGGAAGAGGACATGTCCCATGTTCCATATGCAAGGGCAGTCGGTAGCCTGATGTATGCAATGGTCTATACTAGACCAGACATTACACATGCAGTGGGAGTATTGAGAAAGTTTATGTCAAAACCAGGAAAGGAGCATTAGACAACAACGAATCAGGTTTTCAGGTATTTGCGTGGTACTAGTGATTATGGTTTGTGCTACCAAGGAAGACCAAGATTGGATAGAGTGTTGCATATTCGTGGCTTTGTTGATGCAGACTGGGCTGGAGATCTGGATCAGAGAAGATCTACAAGTGGGTATGTGTTTAACCTATTTGGAGGCGCAATCAGTTGGATGAGTAAGAAAAAATATGTAGTGGCACTATCAACTACAGAGGTAGAATACATGGCAGCCACTCATGCAGGCAAGGAAGTAGTTTGGTTGCAGAGATTGTGTTCAAGTATGGGGTTAGTACAGGAAGCTATACGGATAGATTGTGATAGCCAAAGTGCAATTTTCTTGGCAAAGAACCCTGCACATCCTTTAAAGCACATTGATGTTCAGTATCATTTTGTGAGGGAGACAATGGGCACTTTAGGGCTGGGAAAATGACTAAGCTCTCTCGTGGCCCCTTGTGGAAAGAAAACAACAAGTGGGAGAATGTTGGGTTGTGTTATATTCTTTCCACATAGTTAACAGGGGGTTTGAAGGGCACCCCTAACCCCACTTTATGGGGTCCGGGGCAGTGCCCCAAAAAAATTTGGTTTTGGACCCTATGTTAGGTTGGGTGGACCCAGCTATGGTTTTGTGCATGATTTTTGAACATGTTTTTTGGACGCGATGGTTTTTCGGTCCATGGTATTGGACGTAATGGTTTTCATTCCATGGTATTGGACGTAATGGTTTTCGGTCCATGGGATTGGATGCTTTGGAATGTATATGTATTGTAACATTAAAAGGAACATAATGAAAAAATCAAGTTGGTAGTCCCGGTTTTGGGATCCAGGGGAAAATCCCTGTGTATATGTGTTTTATGTGTTATGATCTCGCATTGTTTATTTTTTGTGTTTTAGAATTCGTATGCAGGTAATTTCTCTATGTGGTTGAAACCTACACAGAGGAACGGAAGCCCTTCATCAAAGGGATTGTTCCGACGGAGAAGCTTCCAAATTGGGATAAGTTGTGGGATGACTTCATTCAAGAAGAGTTGCAAGACGAGAATTTTCATCCAAAGTAGAAGGCTTCAGATGATGACATGGCACTTGCATCACGAATGAAGGGTAAGCAAAAGAAGGACTTAAGTAAAGTCAAGTCTTGAAACTGCGGCGTGATGGGTAATTTTTTGTCAAGATGTCTGATGAAGAAGAAGGGAAATGATGAGAAGAAGAAAGGAAAGAAGGTCGTCAATATTTCCTCTTCAGTAGAGATGGATGATCTCTCTAGGAGATTGGAAGAGGAGAACTTTTTTATGATTTCTCATTTCTCGCAAGGTACAGTCAATTAGGATGGATTGTAGATGGACAATGGTGTAATGAAGAATATGACAGGGTCATAAGGGGTTTTTGAGACTCTAGCAGAATTGGACTTGAAGTTTCACATGGTGTTGGGCGACAAGATTTAGTTGGATATCCAAGGATCAAGTGTTGTTCCATTCAGGATGGAGATAGGATGTGTGATGCAGGTCCAAGATGTACTATTTATACCAAGAATCATATATAGCATGATTTCCATCTCAATGATCAAGAGGAAAGTGTTTGAGATCATGTTCTAGGATGAGAAGGAAGGAATCAAGCCTAAAGGCTCTAAGTCCGATGGGATTGTACTTAAAATTAGAGAGAATGGTCTCTACAGGTTGACGGGAAAGCTTGTGGATGATGGAAAGAAGCGGGTGGAGAAAGTAAAAGTTCCAAAGAAGCAGGAGCAGATGTAGATACAAGTTTTAGAGAAGTATGTGAAGTTGCAGGTTCAAGATTTATAGGAGAAGGTACAGGTTCCCAAGAAGAAGGTACACATTACTAAGAAGAAGGTCAAGGTTCCAGAGACTCAGAGGGAGTCAGGTTTGAGAGGGAGTTTGCAAATTCAGAGGGAGACTCTATAGCCCAAGAAGAGTGTGTGGTCAGTAGGGAGCAAGGGTGCTCCCTACCAAGAATGAATCATGGAGAGAGTGGAAGACATTATAGGATAAGTAGAATAAGCAGGTTGCTTCCAGTAGTGACAATGACAATTTCGATAAGGGCGTAGTTCACCATACATGGATTGTTATGATTGTGAGTGCCATGAGTTGGGCAAGTGTTGCAAGCAGTGATGATGATGACGAGAGACTTCCTAGTATTATAAGTATCTCCCTCGCTGAGAGCGAGTATTGATTTGTGTATCTTGAGAGGTACTGCAAGCCTTAGGGTTCAGGGTTTGGAGGGAAAAGCACCACAGGGGAAACTTGTGGGCTTGGAACCCAGGTGTGGGGTTTTTCACCCATCATGATTTAGGCCAAACCCATGATGGAGGTATGACAAGTGATAGATGAGGATGATAGTGCGTGGTGATATGATTCCAACACATCAAGAATCATCTGAATCTGAGTTGTTCTTAGAGAGAAATGAATTTTTGAACTTGAAAAGGTAATTATTGGTTACCAAGTCATGTAGGCTTGGTGTAAAAACACACCAGTAGATTTGTCTTTTCAATATTCGTTAGAGCCCTTCTATGTGTATAAATACAAGGTGTATTGGAGTCATTTTAGTGTCCAAGTGTGGGAAATACATCTCATAAAGAGCTCTAAAATTTCGTGGCAGAATTCGTAGCAAAAGGAGCCAAAAGATAGCGTAAGGGAGCCAAAGTACAACGTGGGTATTTTCTGTGGTAAGACCAAAGTGTTGTAGGTGACAATGTGGAGCTCTTAGGGTTGTTTGAGGCGTGATTAAGTGCTATCTTGGGTGTGGATTGCTAGGCAGGGAAGGCTGCAAATATGGAGGACAATGCAAAACTATTTGGAGGTTGTTTGGAGGCGTTTTGGAGGGGGGGGGGAGGCTACAAAATATGTTTTGCTAGGCCATAGGCCATAGCTAGTAGTAATGCCATCCTTTGGTGTTGTTTTTGGGTAATAGAAATTACAAAGAGGCAACGTAGGTGTATAGGGCCTCTCCCTTGGTGAACCGCAACCTTAGAAGGCTTGTTTTATTGACTGCATGGAGGAGAAGGGATGAAGGTTGATGCCCTAACCAGAATTCTAGAGTGCAGCAAATAAGCATGGTGAACAACATTATTTATGGAGGTATATTGGGTCTAGTTTATGACCATATTGGATCAGTTTGTTTAGTAGCCTGTTGATGCCATGTATATAACATTATGAGGTGGTGAAGTGTCATATTAGGAGCATAATCAGCAATGAGTTGATTGCGTGCCTTAGAGATTATTGGAGGGCAACGTGTTGGCTACTCAAAATAGCCCTAGAGGAACATACAGGAAAGATGTTGTTGGTGCATGATTGGGTTAAGTATTGCAGCCTTATGTGTAGATATTTTATGGATGAAAGAGGCTACTAGAAGGCAGAATAGAGTTTGTGTATTCGCTAGCCTAGAGAGCAATTTGATGAGCCTGTGTCCATCGTAGCATACGTGAATTGCAACAGTGATAAGAGGCATTCTTCTTGGAGTCTTGATGTGTAGATGCCTTGATGGAATAAGGCACCACTAGTGAGCACAATGGATGCAAAGAACCGACACGACAAGATGCGACATAGAAGTTGTAGTGAAGCTTGTCATTGTATTTTGTATACCATAGACTGTTGTATTATTGAGATTTGGTTTAATATAACAAAGGTTGGTGATTATACAATATTGTAAAATTTTGTTTAAAACTATGTGTATTGTGCATATGTGATTTACTGCTTTATATTTCCATTGTGCAAAGTAGTTTATGGTTGAGATTCATGGTTTGGTAGTGTCAGTGACTTTAAGGCTCTAACCTAGATCCAAGGTTGTAAAAATTCAACAACTTAGGAGTTCTGCAACTTGAACAGAAAGAAGAGGTGATAGTGGTTAGCCTTGTATGAGGTCTCTTGTTTCCTTTAAAATAGTAGAAGGGAACCCATTTATGAGAACCATGAAATTGATTGAATCTATACATCCCATAATCTGGTTAATAGTTTTTAGACTCATTCCCAACTAAATGAGACATAATCTAATAAAATTCAAACTTACCTTAGAATCATAGGCCTTCTATAAGTCTGTTTTCAATTTTATGGTAGGGATATTCTGAGTTTTAATTGAATGTAAATAGTCATGGGCCAAGAACACTGCATCATGAATGTCTCTATTCTGAAGCAAACCAAATTGTTCTTCTAAGATAATAAAACTCAAAATGGGATTTAATCTCATTGAAATGATTTTTGTGACCAGCTTGTAGATAACATTTCATCCCGATATAGGGTGATAATATTCAGAAGAGTGAGCATCCATATTTTTTGGAAAAGGCATATAAATGTTGAATTTGAGGAACCATGCATGCAGCCCATATGCTGAGACTCTCTCACCACCTTGAGGATTTCTTCTTTTAATTGGATGTAAAATCCCCAGTAGAATTCAACAACTAATGAGATGAGGAATTTTATGTTTTTTCATGGAGGATGAAGTCCCCAAGGCCTCTGATTCAGTTACTTCCAAATCTAGAACTCCATTCATTTCACCTAAACTAACTTGAGGGAACATATTCAACACATCCAAAGTTTTGAGAGTAGGGTAGCTTAGAGATTCTACAAATAGATTTTTGAAGTAATGGATACCTGATTGCACTTTCCCTTTGAAGGAATTCACCATATATTCCCTTCTCTATCTTCATTTTCATGTATATAATTCATATTTTCCCTAAATTTTGCAAATAGATAGAAGAATTTGGTGTTATGTTACCCCTCTTTAATCCATATGGCTATGCTTTCCAGTCACCATAACTCTACTTGAGCCAACATTTCTCTTTTGGAAATTTGTAATGATCTTAAGGATTCAAGCTCTTCTTTTGAAAATACACCTAAAACATTTGAATTAAAAATGGACCTTAATTTAGATTCAAATTCTATTAGAGAAACCTCTTATTACTCTTTAAAAGATTTTCCCAATTTTTCATTTTCCTCTTTAAAAAATCAACATTTTGGAAGAATTGTTGCATATATGGGATAAACTCATAATATTTAAGTTGAGTGTGGTTGTATTCAACTAAATTAATGAAATCAACTTCTTTTAACCAATAGAAATTAAACTTGAATGGCGTAAGGGGTTTATCCTCATTGGTCTCAATTCTGAGGAGAATTGGGCAGTGGTTTGATATCCCACTGGAATTTATCCATGATTTAAGAAGTAGATTCATGGCATTATGGATTCGGAGAATAAAAACCTATCAAGTCCTTTTAGTACAACCTTCCAAAGGGATCGAATATTCCACTAGGTAGGAGCCAATTTGATGGGATTTACATTGACAAGACAGAGGGCTTAAAAATAATGAATGCAATAAGCTTCCAAATGGTTCGTTCTTGGATTATCCCCCAAAATTAACTTATGGAAGAAGTGAAATTCAAGTCACCTCCAAGAATGAAAGTAAAGTGAGGCATGACACCAAAGACTAAGATGTCATCTCCAAAATACTTCATATCCATGTATTAGCCATAAACATTTAAAATTTTCCAAACCATATGAAAATTTTTGATTCCCAATTCCATCGATATCATGTTTTTTTGCAGTGGAAGTAATTTCCTTCAAAGAAGGCTTCCAAGTAGAGATAAAACCTCCATACAAGCCATTTAAATTGTGAGAACAAGGAGAACAAAAATATGCCGTTGATATCATCCAAAAGTTAAGAATGACCAATTACAAACCAACTGATACACCAATTGATCAAGGCACCAAGATGAGAAAAGAAGATGTAGCACCACCAGTTGATCCCACACTATATAACAGTCTAGTTGGTAGTTTATTGTATCACCACCAGTTGATCCCACACTATATAAAAGTCTAGTTGGTAGTTTATTGTATCACCACCAGTTGATCCCACACTATATAAAAGTCTAGTTGGTAGTTTATTGTATCTCACTACAACTAGACCTGATATCATGTTTGCAACAAGTTTTGTCTCTAGTTTTATGCAGTCACTTAATATTTCTCATTGGAAGGTTGCAAAATTTATCTTAACGTATATTGCAAGGACCATAGACTATGGTTTGTTCTATATACATTCTAAAAATTGTTCACTTTCAGGTTAGACGGACAGTGATTATGCAGGGAGTTTAGATGATCACAAAAGCACCTCAGGGTATGCTTTTCATCTTGGAACCAATTTGATTTCATGGGCATCCAAGAAAAAACCAATTGTTTCAATATCTTCTACAAAGGTAGAATATGTAGCAAAAAATTCAACAACTTGTCAAGCAGTGTGGTTGAGAATATTATTGAAAGATATTTCAAAACTTTAGAAGGAGCCAATTCTTGTTTACTATGATAATAGTTCAGCAATTCATTTATCAAAAAATCATGTTTTCCACAAAAGGAGAAAGCACATTGACATACATTTTCATTTCATCTATGCGCTTGTTAATGATGGAGACATAGTACTTGATTTTTGTGGTTTCAAAGATCAACTTGCATATACTTTAACAGAGCCATTGGGAAAAAATGTTTCTGAATTTCAAAGAGAGCAATTATGCATTGTAAGTGTCTATATTTGTAAAAATTGAGATTAGGAGGGTATTCTGAGATATTGATCTCACTATCTAGGTGTTATCACATTTGATTTTGTTGTCTGCTAGGTATCATATTTTGTTTAGTTTTACTTCAGTTTAGTCGAGTTTCACTCCAATGATTTATTGTTGTTGTTTTCTATGTATTCTATTTAACTATTTTAAATATTGAGAATAGAAATCTCTGCTCCATGTCTTCTCTTCATTCTTTTTCACTTATTCCTCGGATGAACAATTCAAATATACCATAGTAATAAGAGATTTACAATTATTGTGTGTGTTCATTTTCCAAATGGTGCCTCCTGGTATTGGAAATCAAAGATTTTTCAATCCATAGGATATACTCTTGGTGTGCATCAAAACACTTTTCAAAGATAAGGCATCGCTTGACTCTTGATTCTTATGAGCACAATGGGAGACTACCCAACAAAATTACCATGTGGAGGAGAACTACTCTACAAATAATCCACCCTAATCATCTTCTATATCAATAGAAATCCAAGAATTTTTGGAGAAATCATCATTCTTCGTACCAAATGTTTAATTGGGCATTCCATTTCTTAAAAAAACATTTTCTTACCATCAATATTTTTGAAGCGATGTCAACCAATCTTAGACATATTTTATTTTCCAAGATTGTTACATGAAGTTGGAGAGGATTCTATAGAGCCGAAGATGTTTAAAGGGAAGATGTTATAAACTTTTTGATAGTTTATTTAAGGTTTAATTATTCTTTTCAAAATGAGATTCTTATAATTGCTAATGAGAATCATGTTATTTAAAAAAAAATATAGATTTTGGGTCAACATAGATTACCAATTTAGAGTTGGATTCACGTGAGGAAATTTTGGACAACAATAAAGGATGTTCTCGAAAAGGAGATAAAGAAAAAGAGTCAATAGTGGAGGATGGTTGGAGAGTGATTATTAAGTCATCTAAAATTATTAGAGCACAAATACAGATCTGGCTAAAGAATAATTGCACAAACTTGCAAAATTTTGAAAAAGAAAATTGGAATCAAGAATGAATTTTATTACTCAATATTGGTTTGAGAATCAACACATAAAGACACTAAATCAAGCTTATTTGAACATGCAATAGCTATGGATAATTAAAGCTAACTTATGTTAAGTGTGCTTTATTTTTTACGAATGTGTACATCCACCACATGAAAGCACTAGAGTTAACTAACTAAAGCCAAGTGCACACCACATGTAAGCACTTGAGTTAACTAACTAAAGCTAATTACACATCACATGCAATAACTAGAGTTGAACTGAAGCTAATTAAGGCTAACTAGGTGCATGTACACCAACACCGCCCCTTAAGCATAACTTAGGTGAGTGTGATACAAAATGAATGACTCCCAACAACAAGGCCATTTTAGATACCCATATACAATGCATGAAATGAATAAAGAGGGAAAACTTCGTGGGAAGAAAATCCCCCCTCAAAATATAATGGTAAAAGTAATGAAAATACAATTGCTACGCTGTCATGTCCTTCCCATAAAGACGATCTCATTGAATTCGAAAATTCTTCTCAGTGAAAGTATTGGTGAATATATCAACAATCTGCTCGAAACTGGGAAAGTATTGAAGATCGATGATCCCATCATGAATTAGTTCTCTAATAAAGTGCATGTGGATCTTGATATGTTTGGTCCGTTGTCACTGCGCTAGATCTCTGCAAAACTTTAGCGTACTTTGATTATCACACCAAATGATAGTTGGACGAAGGACACTAATACCAAGCTCAGATAGGAATGTTGTAGCCAAATGGCCTGAATAATGGCATTGAATTCTCCTCTGTACATGGCCTCTATTGATGATAAAGCAATGGAAACCTACTTCTTGGTTGACCAACAAATTGGGTTGGATCCAAAATTAAGTACATAACTGGAGGTGGACATGCAATCAATGTTGTTGCCAGCCCAATCTGAATCTATGAACCCAATGAGATGCAAAGAATAATTTTCTGCATAATGAATCCCATAGGTTATTTTCCCCTACACATACCAAAGAATGTGATTTGCATCTTTCCAGTGTATCTCATGTGGCTCCTGCATGTATCTATAAACTACTCCTACGACTTATGAGGATGGGAGTGAGTGATATAAAGAAGAATTCCCACAAGCTGACAATACAATGTGCAATCAACCAATGATGTGTCTTTTCCATTCTCAAGCTTTATCCCTGATAACAAAGTTGTGGTTGTTGGCTTGCAATCACTCATGTGAAATCGTGTCAAATGATCTCTAGCATACTTTGGTTGAGAAATGTTAATCCCAAAACCACTCTAATTGATCTCTAGTTCAAGGAATAAATTTAGCAAGCCCATGTATGTCATAGAAAATTGCTTACGCAATGCAGTTTTAATCTTAACAATGAAAGAATATGAGCTGCCTGTTATCAAAATATCATCTATGTAGAGTACTATGATAAAGAAGGAGTCAATTTTCTTCAAAAAATAAACATTGGAATCATAATTTTAGCATACAAAATTTTGAGATAATAAATATGAATTTGTCTTTGCATACCACGCTCTAGGTTCCTGCTTAAGGCCATAAATTAATTGCATAGAGATTGATCATGTCATAGAGTCGATGTCATGAGATTGACCATGCAACAATTTGTATATGTGATTTGAGTTACATGCAAGATGTGAGAGAGAGCTATGAGTGATATCGTTGGCGTTGTGTGCCTTGAGATAGTGTGGAGCTGAATGGAAATGAGAGCTAGAGCATGGAGCTACGTTTAGTACTGTCTTGACATCTGTGTGAACTAACATCCAAAAGTTGTGATTTACATGATATTTGTGTGAAGAGGATTACATACTTGCAATTCGTGGACCTATGTAGATATATCAAGCTGAGGTTTTGCGTGTGTTGTAAAATATGTTGTACATGGAGCTTGTGATTTGGTGATCGAGCCAGTGAGGAGAATAGAGATGGAGCAACTCATGGGTATAGAACTGTTGTACGTGGGACAATAAAGAGTTAAAGCCATGGTTGATTTGGATTTAAATAGGTATGCAACAAATTTCAGATATAACCATACATATAGAGTTATAGCAGAAATAATACTTCATTTCATTACTGTAAAATACTGAAATATGCTTACAAATATAAATGGAAATAAACTAGCTAGGGTGATGGTAGCTTATCTCTAAGAAGAGATGTGGCAGCTACATGCCTCTGAACTCTGTTACAAGGAGGCTTGAAAGCCTATTTATTGTTGAGAAATAATGGAAAATCCTAAACATCCAAAAACCTAACCCTAGAAGCTGAAACAGAAAACTGTGGGCCTTGTTTGGGTAAATTGGTATATCAACTTCCCAGGGTCCTTGCTTTTGCATACGGTCTCCGTTTGACATGCATAATATCTTGTTAGAAGGATCTAATCGAGAAATACAAATTTGGGAAGAGCAATTTGGTTCATTGACCCATGTTGCTCCCAATTTTCCCAAAAAAATGTTGTTTAGGGCCTCAAAATGGCGCGAGAAGTTTAAGACCTAAAAAATGGCTAAAAATAGTAAATTGTGCTACAATTAAGGGAACTGAAAAGTTGAAAGAAACAATGGTGGGGGTCCAAGTGGACTTGGTGGGTGGCCATAAATATCCACTTGGATCATTCCTCCCACCTTAGGAATTAATGGTCCCCATTGCATTGAGTTCCTCCATGAGATGAGGAAACTTCTGCTAAACTTCATCCCTGGTGAGCGAGTTGCCGTGGTGAAGGAGTTGGCCTGCTTTGACAATTTGATATAGTTGGATATTGTGACGGCAAGTGTGCTTGATCCGTGTGTCCATGATCCGATTAGTTGCAACTTGTTCTATGTAATCTAGATTTAACTCTGTGGGTGTGAGTTGTTCTGCAATGTCAGATGTGTCTAGTAATGGTGGAAAGTATGGCCGAAGCCAGTCCACATTGAATACTGGGTGCAGGTCAAGGAATGGGGGAATGTTGAGGTCAAATGTATTGTCTTCCCACAACCTTGGTAATGGTGTAAGGACCATATCTGAGTGATCTGAGTTTCCAATAGGCTCTGGTAAGGCGTTCCTTTTGCAAATGCAGCCAGACTTTGTCGCCCACCTGAAACTTGTGTGGCACCTAATGTTGATCATGTTGCTACTTGTAATTGGCATCTGATTTCTCTAGAATGTCATTGACCTACTGGAAAATATGTTTTATGTGCTCAATGAAGCTGTTTGCCTTATCCATTTAAGACTGGACATGAGTCAAATCTATGTGAGTAGATGCAAATGGCATGGCCACATCAATGGGACATAGTAGCTGGAATCCCAAGCCCACCTGAAAGGGATTGTAGCCAGTCAAGCGGTGGAGAGCCAAGTTGTAGCTGTTCTTAACATAGGGGAGGCTCCCATCCAATGTGCGTGGATGCTTTGAGTTGTACATGTGCATAATCTGTACGATCATCCTGTTCACAACCTCTGTCTAGCCATCAGTTTGAGGATGGAAGGCGGTGGACTTAGTGATTTTGGTGTCCAACATCAACCAGACACTGGACCAAAATGTACTTAGGAACCTACTATCCTAATATGAGATGATAGACTGTGGGATCCCAAAGTGTACACACACTCGTTCAAGAAAGAGTTTAGCAGTGGCTTCTATTGTGATATTCTTCTTTCTGGCCACCATAATGGCCATATTCGAGAACGTATCGATGACTACAAAAACATAAACGTTTCCATGCTTAGTAGAAGGAAGGCCCAATATGTAATCCATGGAGATGGATTCCCAAGGTCGACTAGGGGTAGGCAACAGGGTATAAAGGCCTTGCTTCTTAATGGTTGGTTCGGCAATGGCATAGGCAGTGCATGATTTGATGTACTTCCCAACCTCATGTCGAAGATTCAGCCAATAGAAATAGTTCTGTAGTATTGCCACCATTTCCTTGACCCCAAAATGTCCAGCAGCCCAACTGTAGTGTGCTTCCCAAATCATCTTGGCATGCTTGCTTGAAGGAACACAAAGGTGACCTAGGTGGCATAACAGGGCCTCCTAGAGGTGAAAATCTCGAACATGTTGACCCTCCAAGATTGTCTAGTATCTGTGGCCAAATTGTAGGTCGCTTTTGTAGAGAAGTGGTCCATCAGAAATCTTATTCCCACAAGATTTGAGCACGGTGGTTATAGCCATGATCGGTGGTCGAATGAGGCAATCTACAAAATTATTGGTGTTTCCCTTCTTACACTTGATATTCAAGTGGAAGTGTTGCAGGTATGTGGACCACTTCTGATGGCAATCATTCTAAATTTCCCCTAGTTCTGTATGAACTACAGGGGTCGGTGTCATGTGTGGATGATTGTTTCCTTCCCCAAAATGTAATGCTTCCATTGTTGGCAGGCCTGCACAATGGAATACATCTCTTTGTCATAAGTGGGATACTTTTGGACCGTGTCTGAAAGTGTCTCACTATGATATGCCACTAGATGCCCGTGTTGAGTAAGGACTACCCCAATAGCATAGTCAGAGGCATATATCTCAACCTCAAATGGTTGTTGCAAGTCTGGTAATGCGAGCACTGGTGCCGAGAAGAGGTGATCTTTCAACTCTGTGAATGCCGTTTGTTGAGATTCAGACCAAAAGAATTTTTCTTTCGCTCCTCCCTTGGTGGGGGTACAAGTCGACTTGGCAGGTGGCCACCAATATCCACTTGGATCAATGGTGGTGGAAGCTTTTACAAGTTGACAGAGTCTGGTTGAAGCCAATGATATTTCTTAGACTGAGGAGAGAAATAGGGGGCTAAATCCACCTCTCATTGCAATGAGCATCTCGGGAAAAATAACAAAGAAGAAGAGAGATATCCTACTCAATACAAGGGAGTGAAAGCCATGGTTGATGCAGTGGGAAACAAAACTTACACACAAACTCTAAAATCATAGTATGGATGAAATTTTAAATTGTTTTTTATTATTTTAATGGTTAATTGATCAGTGGTGTATTTAAATTGTAAATGCGAGGTTCATTTGGAGCTTACGAACTATCGTGCACACAATCTACACTAGTGCAATATGTTATGTCTCATGAAGTTGTAGTAATATAATGGTTGTCATAGTTCAAGATATGGATGCTTTTATAGGTCACTGGTCTAGAAAATCATACAACACTTGTAATAAAAAAGCACACTTGTAGAAAATTAAATTGCAAGAAAAGTAAATCACACTTGTAGAAAAGGAAACACACCATTTCGTTAGTAACATGTTCCTGTTTAATGAGTTTCTTAGTTGGTCATAACAAAGATGCAATGACACATGCCTAGAATGCAATGTATGATGAACAAACAACCGAAAAATAATATTCAAATGTAAGACAATTATCAATCGTAAACTATGATTGAAAACATAGTAAGGGTATGCTACAGGTGAGTTACAACAACAACCAAATTGACCGAAAACAAGTAAATTTGTTAGCCAATCATTAATCTGATTAGTACTTAGAATAACATAACATGGAGTTACCCAATGAGTAAGTAATATAATTATAACATTAAAAATATCAAAATCATGGAAAAACAAAATTAAAAACAACGAAGATTACGAATTGCGGCAAAATGAAATAATGAGTTGCAACAAAAGGAAATTAATAGAATTACATGAAAAATTAATTTGAGTAGCATCGATATAGACTACTTGTAAATTAATGAGAATTTTAAAGACTAAGTTAGTTGTTAATGTTACCTAAGAGTGCCAGGCTATGGAGAGGGCCCTACCTCCTTAGGCAAGGTATTGGAAAACCTTCAATCACATGATCATAAGGTCAACATCGAAAAAATAGAAAATAAGAGTATTTCTACTACAAAAACAAAAAATTATACAACATATGGAAATAATTTCCTTTGTTACCCTCTTCCCATCCTTCAAAGGAAGTTGAGAATTTATATAAAAATAAAAATATCTAAATTGTGTGACAACTTGGACGACTAGCTTGAGCGAATCAAGCAGCAGATCTTGTTACAACAATACATTCAAAGTTGGTATGATTCTGGAAATATTTGACTCAGATCAACTAGGCATCACTGACACTTGAGTTATCCTTAGTAATTGGTCACCCATTTTTTGTTGTCACCTTCCATCATAAGAAACATATGTTGGTTATACAACTAGAGCGTCAATTTTCAAGTAGTCGTAATGTGTTGGATTTACAGCAATGAAGCTTGTGTAAACGAGAGTTGCAATAATGGGAGGTGTAGTGTCCCTTTCAATGATCAAGCCAAAGTTGTAGCGACGAGATCGAAGAGAGTTGTAACACTCTGTCGATCATAGCATGTGAAGTTGAAAGGCTTGTTGTGGAGTTACATTTGGAATTGCAACAATATGGAGGAGTTGCAGCCACATAGAGGAGTTACACCCATGTCCTTTTTATCCTATTTTATAATATTAGTATGAAAGATAACATTTTCATAACAAAATTCATAAGAAAAAACGTACAAGGGAAAAAAAAGAGTAGTCATACCTATGCTAGGAATGGGGTGATAGTGGATAAAAAGTGCATAAAGAGATGATGGAAAGTGGAATAATGATATCAAAAAGGTTATATATGGTTGTTTCAAATATGCCAATTTAAAAAACCATCATATTCCACTATCGACAATGATTGCATGTCCCTTATGCAACCATCATTCAATCATATTCAGAGAGAACATGGCTCCCATGGAGGTTACTGATACTGAAATCTGATTTCTCTACATCTAGAAGGAGGTATCCTCCTTTCTATCATATGTCTTTTGCTTCACCAATTTAAATTCCCTCTTGTAGGACCTGTCTAGAAACCATGTAATTGGATAGTGTAAGTTCAATCCAATCTAATTATCTCTACACTCTCCCATGCACCTAGTGATGAGCCCCAAAAATGGATAATTATATGGCCTCATTCAACCTCTTAATTTGACTTAATTCACCATTATCACTAGTTTATTGCATGTTTTTGATTATATTTATACTAATAGAGTGAATTGGGTTAGTCATTATGCCAACAAGTCTAATGTGTGCTTTGTGTAGCCTTTTTGGTCAATTTGGAAACAAAATTGAAGGTTTTAATGAGCACTTGGCAGCCAAATTCGTGGGAGAACAAGGAAGAGGATTTGTAGGAACGTGTCCCCTTCATTTATGGGCCGTCACCTCAAATTCTCCACCATCAGCTTGGAGTTCAAGGGCCACCAAATCAATTAGCACAAGGGCAGCCAAGCAAGTCAAGTAGGACTGCTGTTAACTACAGGTTTTGGGCAGCTGAGTCCCTAAAGTTTGGGAGGACTGTTGGGGTCCTCAATTTGTATAAATAAGAGGGCTTAGCGCCTCATTTCAGTTAGTCATTTTGGTTAGCCAGTAGTTAGTCACTTTGTAGGCAGAAGTTAGCTAGTTTGTAGTTCAATTTTAGTCAGTAGATTAGCTTTGCATTTCAACACATTTTCAAATTTTCCTTGTGGATAGTTTTTGATGTAACTATTATTTCTTGAAGCAATAAAGATGAATCCATCTTTGCATCAGCTCTAATCTCTCTTAGGAGGCTGTAGCTCTTGGGGTTGGGCCCATCTCAAGTGCGCAATACCTCCTTTGTTTACTTTCATGTGTCTTTGTTGCATTCCTAAACTAAAATCTGCTATTTAGATTTGAATCTTGTTTTGTTATTTCGATTTCTTTTGATGATTAAAGTAGCTTTTCATGTTCAGATTTGTTTGATAAGTCAATAACAGGGAAAAATCTCCAGAAAAAGGGCCAACAAACACCTTTGGTTTCACCTCTCCATCATTGGATCAGGGGCTGGAATTGAAGTAACCGTGTTGTCCCAACAAAAACGTTGTTTTGCTTGACCATGCCATCCTTAGTGTACTTTTTTCATTTGCAGAAATTAGTTATGGGTTTAGATCTCTGAAATGTTTCTTTGCATAGTTGATGTACATGGTTTTCTATCCAAATAAAGCTGTTGTTCATTCATGTTATTAATAGTTAGACTAGATTAGCTCGGACTTTGATTATTTGCAAGACTTTGTTGATTCGGTTGAATATACATCGTGTAGGGCATCTCTACCACTCCTTCATCCACCTAAGCTTCATCAGAGCCACCTGTTCCATCTCCTAGCTAGGTTCCTCATCTCTCATCTGTCATTTTTCCCATGTAACCCTACCTTCTTGCTCAATCATTGTCTTAGCCTTCTTTAAGCCAAGTCAGCCTTCTACACCCTCTCACCACTCCATCCACCAGTCCTTGGGTCACTCTAGGCCCCTATCCTACCTCCCTATCCATTCATGCATGTTCCCTCACTCACCCATCCTCTAAAATCCACTTTTTAAACATCCTGTAGAAATTTCTGAACATCCTGTAGAAATCTCTGAACATCCTATAGAACCCCTGCAGACTTCTTGTAGAAGCTCACAAATGAGGTTTCTTGATAGGAAAACTTTGTGAAACTCTTTGGAAGGGTGTTAGGGACTCCTTAGACCCTCTCAGAACCTTCCCGATCTCTCCCAAGCATTTCCTCTCACCGATTCACCTCTGCATAGTCAAAAATAGTGAAAGCACATGCATGATAATTCTAACAACTCATTCAATAATACAAAAATATGTTTCTTTTAGATTCTGCTGTAGACATAGCTTAGATACATGCATTTCATCTTCTTAGAAGTCAATGGCATCTCATTCAGTAGCTTGCATCTTCCTTCTTGGATCAGTAGGACTAGCTGGTAGAATTAGGGTTTACTAGGGTTTGCGTTTCTTTTTGGCTTTCAGTTTCTTTCCGCAAGTAGATTAGCTTCTTTCGAGTTAGCTTTCATCCATCAATTAGAAAGCTTATTCTAAGAGCTCATAGAAGTTGGCTTAAGCTCCTAGCAGACTTGTGCCAGCTGACCAAGTGACAGCTGCGGCAAGAGCTAGTACTTATGCATACAGCACCGTCGCTTCCAAGTTTGTTACAAACTACCGGGTTGATAAAATTAAAGAATGGAGCCCCAAGAGTTGCAACATTATTGTTCCAATACTGGAGCCCACCATCTTTTTGGCGTCGTTGCCGAGGAAGCATCAGAGTATTGGTGATTGCTGCTATTCTTCTATTTTCTACTACAACCTTCTGCTAAGTAGTTTATTTCATTTCCATTTTGCAATTTCATTTCCGCAAAAGTAGAGTAGACATTTCTTGCTTTCATAGATTA
>APFE030638064.1:30080-64194 GCA_000404065.3 Pinus taeda
GTGTCCCCTTCATTTATGGGCCCTTACCTCGAATTATCCACCATTAGCTCGGAGTTCAAGGGCCACCAAATCAATTATCACAAAGGCAGCCAAGCAAGTCAAGTAGGACTGCTGTTAACTGCAAGTTTTGGGCAGCCGAGTCCTTAAAGTTCAGGAGGACTGTTGGGGTCCTCAATTTGTATAAATAAGAGGGCTTAGGGCCTCATTTAAGTTAGTCATTTTGGTTAGCCAGTAGTTAGTCACTTTGTAGGCAGAAGTTAGCTAGTTTGTAGTTCGATTTTAGTCAGTAGATTAGCTTTGCATTTCAGCACATTTTCAAGTTTTCCTTGTGGACAATTTTTGATGTAACTATTATTTCTTGAAGCAATAAAGATGAATCCAGATTTGCACCAGCTCTAATCTCTCTTAGGAGGCTATAGCTCTTGGGGTTGGGCCCATCTCAAGTGCCCAGTACCTCCTTTGTTTACTTTCATGTGTCTTTGCTGCATTCCTAAAATAAAATCTGCTATTTAGATTTGAATCTTGTTTTGTTATTTAGATTGCTTTTGATGATTAAAGTAGATTTTCATGTTCAGATTTGTTTGATAAGCTAATAATAGGGAAAAAGCTCCAGAAAAAGGGCCAACAAACACCTTTGGTTTCACCTCTCCCTCATTGGATCGGGGGCTGGAATTGAAGTAACCGTGTTGTCCCAACAAAAACGTTGTTTTGCTTGACCATGCCATCCTTAGTGTACTGTTTTCATTTGCAAAAATTAGTTATGGGTTTAGATCTCTGAAATGTTTCTTTGCATAGTTTATGTACATGGTTTTCTCTCCAAGTAAAGCTGTTGTTCATTCATGTTATTGATAGTTAGACTAGATTAGCTCGGACTTTGATTATTTGCAAGACTTTGTTGATTCGGTTGAATGTACATCGTGCAGGGCATCTCTACCACTCCTTCATCCACCTAAGCTTCATCAGAGCCACCTGTTCCATCTCCTAGCTAGGTTCCTCATCTCTCATCTGTCATTTTTCCCATGTAACCCTACCTTCTTGCTCAATCATTATCTTAGCCTTCCTTAAGCCAAGTCAGCCTTCTACACCCTCTCACCACTCCATCCACCAGTCCCTGGGTCACTCTAGGCCCCTATCCTACCTCCCTATCCATTCATGCATCTTCCCTCACTCACCCATCCTCTAAAATCCACTTTTTAAACATCCTGTAGAAATTTCTGAACATCCTGTAGAAATCTCTTAACATCTTGTAGAACCCTTGCAGACTTCCTGTAGAAGCTCACAAATGAGGTTTCTTGATAGCCAAACTTTGTGAAACTCTCTGGAAGGGCGTTAGGGACTCCTTATACCCTCTCTGAACCTTCCCGACCTCTTCCAAGCATTTCCTCTCACCGATCCACCTCTGCACAGTAAAAAATAGTGAAAGCACATGCATGATAATTCTAACAACTCATTCAAAAATACAAAAATATGGTTCTTTTAGATTTTGCTGTAGACATAGCTTAGATACATGCATTTCATTTTCTTAGAAGTCAATGGCATCTCATTCAGTAGCTTGCATCTTCCTTCTTGGATCAGTAGGACTAGCTGGTAGAATTAGGGTTTGCTAGGGTTTGCGTTTCTTTTTGGCTTTCAGTTTCTTTCCGCAAGTAGATTAGCTTCTTTTGAGTTAGCTTTCATCCATCAAATAAAAAGCTTCTTTTAAGAGCTCATAGAATTTGGCTTAAGCTCCTAGCGGACTTGTGCCAGTTGACCAAGTGACAGTTGCGGCAAGAGCTAGTACTTGTTCATATAGCACCGTTGCTTCCAAGTTTGTTACGAACTGTCGTGTTGATAGAATTAAAGAAGGGAGCCCCAGGAGTTGCAGCATTATTGTTTCAATACTGAAGCCCACCACCTAGCATAGGTTTGTACTCTCTCTAAGGAAATTTGTAGGTTACTAGGTCTTTCTTCTTGATGTCTCCCCTAGCCTATTCCACCTCATTTTACACCCTTCCTCAATAGGTTCCCTAAGTATATTGAACTGATATAGGCATTGGGTAATAATCTTCCAGTTGTTCTTTAATGCAAAGGATTACTAAGAGGGAGAAGTGATCCAAATTTTATGATTTTGAATAACTTGTAGAGGCATAGAGCATTCTACCCTTATCCTCAAACATCTGTCAAAATTTTTCATTGCAGCTTTGTCACCTCTAACCCAATGAACTTGGTTGGCTGGAAAGGAATTGAAAGCTTTGAATTGAATAAACCCCACAAAATGATTGGGGTTCTAGATTGTGTTATTGAATAATAAAACATCATGTTAATACAAGTCACATAGGTGTTTCTTCTACTTGCAAGTGCACTAATAGTAAACTCCGAGGAAAGTGAGGGGAATGGTGATTTCAAAAGACTTACTAGTCATTAATGCATTTTTTGGAACAATATATATTTCTCTTTAAATAACACTTTGTATTGAGGAGAGGGAGGCTTATAGGTGAGAGCAACCTCCACAAACATGCCCAAATTGACCTTTTGGATCTCTAACTTGTTGATTTTGCATTCTAATTGATACACTTTATTCTTATCGTCTTCCTATGCCTCCCATTTTATCTCATATAACTTTTTTGTCTCATCCCATTTGTCTTTCAAATATCTAACAAATTTTTAGTGTTCTTTGAGGGGTATCACCTCCTTGTCATAAGAAGCCAACAAGTGTTTCCACCTATCCTCTTGTTCTTTTATCCGTTGCTTTCCTTCCTTTGTTCAAGTTTCAATATGAATAATTTAATTAATAATGGTGATTTCAATATGTACTACCATATCTTTATTTTCTCTTCCCTTGCCAGGGGTTGTCTCATTTTTTTGTTTAGTAGGTTCCTTGGCAACAAGAGAATCTTCTGTCACTATGATACATTCCAACCCCTCAAAGGATATCATTTATCTGATTTTATCCTCATTACATCAACCATGACTTGTGATTCCCAGTTCTTCATTCTAAGTCACGTATTTGTTCTAATAACTAAGGTATACATAGGTAAAGAGGGTAGTCAGCTTATATTTCATTGCTCTGTAGATATGTCAACAACTACTTATTCTTCGTGGTCAATAACATAAGTGTCAACATGCATGCCTACAAGAGTGGTAGCAATTGTGTCATCAAGAGTAGCAGTAACTATGTTTGTGGGAATAGGAGTAGTTATGCTATCAAGAGTAGCAACAATGATATCTATGACCTTATCAACTGAATATGCATCCATAAAAGAAATGAACCCTTCCCCAATAGCACTCCTTGCTAGTTCTTGTGGAGTAGCAAGGTCACTAGCCCCAAATTCTTCAAACCCTAGTTCCTTTGCCTCTGCTAATTTTTGTGTGTTAGTAGGGGTGGTGTTTTCATAGTGTTATAGGATCTATTCTACCCTTGTATGTTCTTGTGGAGTAGTAGGGGTTTTGGTGGCAGTAGGAATCTATCGTTTCCTCTTCTTTCTAGGAACATAGTGGGGTATCTTTAATTAAACACCCTCTCATTATCTTGGTGGTCAGTTTGTTGCTAATTATCTCAATGTTAGTGCTTCTTTCCTTCTATGGTGTCACAACACTTGTCCCTTCTTCCTTAATAGGAACTTGAAAGTAATCTATATGCAAGGTGGTCACGACAATATATCTTTCCTCTGTAGTTGCAAAAGGTGGAGTTGCAACAAATTCGAGCTCATGTGGCAGAGTTGCAACCACTGGAGCTGCAATGAATTTTTTTCCATGTTCTTCCTACTTTATCCAAAGCCCATTCCACAAGAATATTAATAAGTTCATGGTCAAAGACGACATCTCTTGATATGTTTTCTTTCTGTGCATGGGTTTCCGTGTTCTCTAGGACCTTGAGTGGGAAATATGATAGATTAACAGTGCGACCATCTTTGATATGGTTGAGGAAGGATATGTGTTGAAGGTACACAATCCCATAACATCCCTCACACGTGATGTAGCTCTATATAAGTGAGGCTACATCTCCCTAGGGATTTTCCAAATACTAACAATCGAATATTGTCCCCTTCTTTGCTAAACTATCTCCCAACTTTAGGATTTGTAGCAGAATTTCAGGCTTGGAGGTCTATTTCCAATACCACTACTCCCCTTCCCAAGGAAGCCCATTTATTTTAGTTAGAATATCATTTGTCACTTCTACAACAACTCCAACAAATAAATACTTTTTGTCCCTAAAATTCAAGGAAAGTTCTAGTGCATTGTCAACATCATAAACCTTTAACCTATGCACATATCCATCTATCATGTTTGTTGAAAAATAACTTGAATTTGGTTGTAGGCTCCCAGGATCACTGCTCAGTGGGTTTGTGATAGATAAGTAAGCCTCCCATGGTACTTGTAGCTATTTTTCTCTCGACTACAGCTGTTATTAGGGGAAAATGACAACTTGGAAATTTTCAGGAGGTACTTTCCAATTTTGGTGTAGAATGATGAGTTTAATAATTTTTGGTAGATGACTTATGATTTGATATGTTCTAAAGGAATGGTAGTAGTGGGTAATAACAGAGAATTTCTCTTTCTATTTTAAGGCTAGATCATTATGCAAAATCTTATAAAATGTCTCTGTCATATCTTACCTTAGCTTCTCCTCCTTTGTACAATCTACTAACTTAGTGGTTGATAGTGTGTTCTCAGTGGAGTTGCAACAAAAAGCTAGAGTCATAGCAACATGAATCATGGAAACCAAAGTCATGGCAAGTGGAGTTGTAGTAACTGGAGTTACGACAACAAAAGTATTAGCATGGAAACAAGAGTTACGACTAGAGAATTTATAGCAATAGGTATTCCAACAACAGGTATTAAAGTCATGGAAATTGCAAGACGAGGAGTTGCAATAATGGGAATGGAAGCCATGGAGGTTGCAATGGTGTTTGTATCAACGAGAGTTACAACAATCAAGAATTGCAACGAAGGGAGTTACAACAACATGGGTTGCAACAACTATTGATTAGTAATAACACTTTTCCTTGCATAGACAATCATTGTTATTACAAAAGCATTTGACATAATCATTATAAAACTGTGATGTGTCCTTAATTCCCTTTCTTTTTGCATGTAAAGTTCCAATGGGATTTTTTCACATGGCATGTGCCCATGTATGCCCCTAGGGGTTTTCATAGATGGGTCTTCTTCTTCTTCTTCTTCTTCTTCTTAGCAATAGAAGAATGAGTTATCCAGAAAGAATCATTTATTTTTTTACCAACTCTAGGTCACTATTGGGCCATTCACTTTTTGATTTTGCATGGGAAGAGTTCCTTTGATAAGGGTTAATGATAGAAGCAAATCCTATATCCATTGGGCATTAAGGGAGTTATTTCCTCATCTATGGTACGAAGTTTGATGGCTCCACTATCATAGACAACATCAATATCATAAGGTTAGAGCCATCTCGTGTGAAACTTCCCTTTGAAGTCTTTAAACATGGAATCAAATAACAGACCCTAGTCCCTAGCCTTGAACTTTTTCCTTTTGAAGAATTTGTCATGCCACTGTGCCCTTTGATTATGTATCATTGTTGTTTGGTGAAAGGTAGCCTAAAGAAGTTCATCCAGTTCATTAATCTAGAGGAGCCTATGATTTTGAGCTTCTATGAAATCCATTCCAAGTTAGATGGATGGTCTGAGTGTCTGGATTTCTATATCATTTGGAAACAATACTCTTTTCCCATATAATAGTTCGTAAGACATGTAGCCAATAGTAATTCTCCACAAGGTATGATAGACCCATTAATATTTTAGAAGTCTATCAACCCAATCTTTCAGATATAGCTGAAAAATTTTGGTGATGTTCTCAAGAATCTTATTTGTTCCTTCTTCTTGTCCATTGGCACATGATATGTTACGCTAACTTTTTTCTTGATGTTGTTTTTCTCCACTAAGTATTCAATGAGATTTGTTGTGAAATGGGTTCCTTTATTTGTAACTATCTCTTGCGGTATCCCAGATCTGGTGAAGATTTCCTCATGATGAAACTCTGCTATTGTTTGCTCAGTGGCAACTAGAAATGCTTTGGTCTCCATCCACTTTTTGATATAATATGTACACACTAGAATGTAGGATTTGCAATGAGATGGTGGGTTGATTGGCCCAATGAAATAAATGACCCACTTGTGGAAGGGTTCCAACACTATATATGGTTGTAATGATGTGTCATCAAATTATACATGAATTCCCATGCATTGGCAGTTGTCATACCTCTTTACATACTCCTTGTCATCTCTGAATATGGTGGGCCAATAATACCATTGATGGAGTACCTTATGACCTTCTCTTTTGTTGTGGCCTCCATATGGACTATCATAGCAAGCTTTAAGGATCCCATAGATTTCATCTTCTCTTACACATCTCTGATTGATGAGGTTGGGACTTGTTTAAAAGAGACATCCATTAATCCATGAGAATATTTTTCTTTGTCTCACAATATTTTGACTTTCTTTCTATGTGGTATGGTGTGAAATTCTACCTACAATGAAGTAGTTAGTGATATCTGCAAACCAAGGAGAGATAGTAGAAACCACAAATAGTTGTTCATTAGGAAAATAATCTTCTATAGGGTGCTCATTTTCATTAGATGTGAGACTAGAGAGAAATTCAACCACAACATTATCCTTTCCTAGTTTATATAGGATGAAGATGTCATATTCTTTTAATAACAACAAACATTTAGTAACTTTACCATTTGTAATTGGTTTATTCATTAAATATTTGATTGTAGCATGTGTAGTGTTGCTTTAATCAAGCTTAATTGACTCAGACTACAAAATTAATTTTCAACCCACGGTAGGTCCTGTTGTTTCAAGGAGTTCGCACTGTCTATGCTGATACACTCTAGCCAAGCATAAGAAAATGCAGAAAAAAATGTAAAAGATGTCGCTAATCTAAATTGTTGAATCAAACCATGCATGTAGATAAAAAAACACACTACATAATTAAATGACAACTCGCAACCATTGAAGTAAAGGCGCGCCACACAATAACTAGCATCTATTCCAATTACTTACTATTACTCTGTTGATTAACTCTATGTAGCAACATAAGATAAATAGAAACAACAACGAATGAAATCCACAATTTGTACAACAACAGCGGGAAACTGTAAATCAATGAGCTAAACTTAAATGTATACTACCTCATCACTGTAATCCTTTCCAAAGAGGTGGGCCCTTCCTTCTCAACAGGGCGCATGAAGAACACAAAAAGTGATTAACGAATCCATTGTAAAGTAATAATAGTATCACCATGCATATTGATATTAAATATGTTCAGGATTACATAAATAGAGTAACGATACTCTTCTATATGTCGTCTACTAATACATAAAAAGTTGAGTCTTTTATAATTATTACAACCCAAAAATTATAAAAACAAATCATTCATGAGAATCTCTCGATTCTCATGCAGATCAAAAACAAAGAAGTTACAAGCTATTGCTAAATAAATATACATCAATTGTAACTACTTGAGTCTTGTTGCTTCAAAAATAAACAATCCTATGCTGACAGCTGTTATGTGGAATAGTACCCACATTTCCAGCTTCAGTGCAACAACATTGAGAAAATGGTGGGTCGAGATAATGTGGCATAACTAACTACAACACTGTTGGTTGACGATGGATCCACACGAGGTGTAACAACACCTGATTTGTAACAACAACCTATAACAACACCTAGTATATAGCAACGATCTGTAACGGCACTAAGGGTGTAACAACGAACCATTCTACCCTTTCCTGCAGTTAATCCCTACTGCGTGTCTACTTCATAGCTTCATTCTCATGAGCCAACACCTAAAAAAGATGAAATTCCCAACATACTCCTTCATTGCTCTCCCAGTCAGCCATAAAAGAGGAATAAAGCCTCGTATTATTCGGTAAAATATAGCAAAGTAACATGACAGTAAAATGGATTAAAAGGGTAAGAAAATAGATAGTTTGGTCATATAAGGGCATAAGATTGGAGGACAGAAAGGTCAAAATAGGGGAAAGAATGCACATAAAATAGGTTAAAAACCACACCGAACATCTCCCACCAACTAAAGCAACTACATGTCCCCATGCAAAATCTCAGTTCCTTCTATTGTGCCCCAGTGGAAATCTGTGAAATTGTAGGCACCAATAGTATCATTGCTCGAAGCTTTGAATCCTTGATTGACCATTAACTCATGTGGCCAAGATTCCTCTTCATAATAACATAACTGATAATCGGGTTGATACTCCTCCAATGGCAACCAGATCAAAGGGAATTTGAACCCGAGGCCAATCCAGAACACCCCCAGTGTCAGCACAATCTAAGCATATTTTGACACCTATGTAACAACAACCACAAAGTTCTTGTACTCAAAGGGGTCTCCTTCCAGCAATTCTTCACTACAGGCCTCAGTGTGCTTGAGACATTCGACTAGCGCTTGGCTCCTCATGTTTGCAAACAAGTTGAGGCAGATCCTCATCATTCTCCTTCTATAAATGGCCGATTGATCTCTGGTTTTTAGATTTCTCAGGAACTATCTGAACTCTCACTGGAGTTCGTAAGCCATTTCTAGTTTATCCCTGACCCATATTGTTTTCTTGGCCAGTTGCCACTCAATCTAATTCCTCATAAATCATAGGAATGTCTGCAACTGCAAGTCTCCCGTGAAAAAAGGACACTTACCGCCACCCTCATGCTCACATGTCCACACATCATATTGTGTAAGAACAACTTGCACAAAAAATTTTGATCATCAAAATCACAGGAATGGAAAATTTCCAAAAAAGTGTGGGTTAAAGAACACATATAGGAAATGTTCTCATAAACTAGCCTTAACTAGAATAAGTAGTAATGTTCCCACAGGAACACAGGGTATGACAGGGATGGTCGCCTGCATGCTAGTAGGTTTAGAGCAAGGTCATAGAGTTTGGTCTTATCAAATGTCAGGTCGGAGATCTCCTGATGCAGTTGATGCATCTGTTCATCCTTTTTCTTCATAATTTCTTTATGCCTCCATGCCTCCTCTTCTCTTTCCCATTCTTCTTTTAACCATTTTTCTCTTAGGGAATCCATCATTCTCTTATGCAACTTGAGTGGAATCGCTCCCTCTTGCAGAGAGAGTGCCAACTGCTTCCATTTTTGTAGCTTTTCCAATAACAACAATTTCTCAGAACACCATCCTTCAACAAGACCCGACGTTCACCTACATGCATCATCATTTAAAGGTGTAGTAGCCTCCTGAGAGTGAAACTGTCCCACCTCGGCTGTTGGTTCTTATGTAACAACAACTTCGTTAGTGGGTTTTGTCACAGTTTCTTTATTTTCCTAGTCAACTTCCATTTTAATTACTAGTTCTTGTGTGGTAGCAGTAATATCCACAGGCTTCTGTTCATCGTTTTCCTTTGGACCAACTTCGGTCTCTATTGCTGGTTCTTGTGTAACAACAGTAGAGATTATTCTAACTAAATTAAATTATTTTAATAAAATATTGTTAAGATTGTAGGTGTGGCAAGAGGTAGAGGGGTTTTCTTATGGTTTATGAGAAATTAAAGTTTTAGAGTATTCATGGGGTTTAACGAAGATGAGAAATAACTGGGAAAAAACCTATGGTTTACTACAAGGCATTCTTTTAGCCAAACACTTAATTTTTTTTCCTCTCTCATGTTGGGTGACTCCCTTTTAATCATTCAATATTTATTAAAGGATCTTCCCTTAGAGACAGAGCTATCTTGAATATGATAATAAAAGTCTCAAAATATATCCCAAAACAGAGTTTTAAGCACATTCTAAGGAATAATACACAAGAAGTAGATAAATGTGCCAACCAAGGTTGCAATGTAAAGTTTGAAGAGTTGATGGTTAATGTTCAATTAAGACCATTCTTCATCCTTTAGTGCATTAAGCATGAATTCTATATTCTCATATCAAAAAATGTCAACTCTATGTCAAGTGAAGAGACCTTAATGATCCAAGGGACATGTAAAAATATGTTGTAATCAAGAAATTGTACTTTTTGATATTAAATATTATGTTATAAATAAATATTATTATATTAATAAATTCCAACAACCATGAAATTATAATTTTCTATTATAGATTTAAATTTTATATATATATATAATTAATTAAATTTATATATATAAAGCTTTTAACAATATAAAAAGTTCCACTAAATATTTAATAAATTAGAATAAATTAAAATGGTTTTGTATTAGTTTTCTAATTTTATAATGTTTATATGTATTTGTGAGAAAAAATTTATTTTAAATAATAATTTTTATATATATTATTAATTAATATAAATATAAATTCTAAAATATAATCATTATTTTAATTTTAAATAAAAATAATTTTTTTATATTTTATATATATTTCACATTTCTCTCCATCAAATTTATTAAAATAGAAAAATTTTTAAATTTAAATGGTCTAGATTTAACTGTTTTTCATAATATTCCATTTACTTTTACAATTAAAAATACAATTTAATTTAAATAATGCAACATTAAGATTATACGGTAATACATAAATTAGCTACTTTAGACTTGGCTGTTGTCACACAGGGTTGGGAAATAGAGGTAGGTAGGTATGGGAATTCTTAAAGCATTCTTAAGCTGAAACAGTTGCAGTCACAAAATTACCGTGGAGAAGAGAAGTCTCTTCGAGTGTCCAAAAACAAATGATCCGCCGTCAATTTGTCGTTCCAAAGGTCTCTCAGAACTAATCTTTCAACTCACGTGTGAAGGAATCATTTTTTATATCAATGGAAATTCAATAAAGTTTGGACAAATAATCATTTTTATAAAGCACTAAATGTTCAATGTTGAAAAGGATATTTCAATTTAAAAAAAAACATTGATTTATGCATAGTTAATTTTGGGTTAATTTGGGAACTTATTGGAGTCTAAGAATTTTTCAGAAGAAAAAGCTGGATAGTTATATTAAGGCAATATAAGAGCGAGATTGCTTACAAAAAAAGCACCTCTGTTGAGCAGATAGGGCACAAAAAAGCTCAGAGGGAGCATAGAGAGACATAATGTGAGAAGGATAGATCATATGTAGTTACATAGAGATACATCATATCAAATAGTCCTGAGAACAGATATAAGAAACAAATGCCACAAAAAGGAGCTATGCCCTGTTACTGGAAATGTAGTCGTAATAAGAGCAGATACAGGGCATGATGGATTTGAAAGGGACTTTGGAGTCATTGAAAATCCTGTGATTACGCCACTTCCATACAAACCATACCATGACAATGAGAAGGGGGCGACGTTTTTCACATTGTGAAGTCCACCATTGAAAGGCTGCATGCACAGAATCGAAGACAACATGAGGAAAATTGTATAAAAAAGCAAGTTCATACCAGATATCTTGTGTAGAGCTGCAATGAAGGAAAATATGAAAATTTGACTCCTCGTCTGTCTCACATATAGAGCATCTACTGGGTCCATGCCAGCATCTCTTTCTTAGATTGTCCCAGGTCAGGTTCTTATTGTTGAATAGTAACCAGGCGAAGAAAATCATCCTTGGCGGGGAACCTGTCTTCCATAGTGCCGTAGGGAATATAGGAGCAGAACCTGGAACCTTTGAAACGATGAGCTCAGAATATATATCTTTGACACAAATAGGAGCAGAAGCGTTGGATGAGAACCAATATAGATGATGAGAAAGACCCCCGCGCATGATCCCACAAGCCTGTAAGGACGAGGTGACCTGTACCCAGACAGAAGAGAGAGGGGCCGGTAGAACGATTTGTTCAGCAGATTTCCATATGGGGGAGAGACCCAACCAATCCAGAATGATTTTATCCCAAGTGAAGATAACCAGGCGATGCAAGGCGGAAATAACATCATCAGGAAGAAAGAAGCATTGTTTGCTGGCAATGAGGTCTATACCAATGAGCACATGATTGCCAGAGTGAACTAAATCAATTGTTTCTTATATGTATTTATATATACAACATGTACACAATTATTTGAGATTGATTAATATATATTTGATTTTGTTTGGAGTATGTGTGTCTTACAATGGTATGAGAGTGGGTGAGATGCTCTCTTGAATTAGAGCATGGTTAATTTGTTTTTCAAATAGAATGAATCTCAAACTTCAGAGGTTATTTTGAACGTTATGAAAGCCCTATGAGGTCTATACCAATGAGCACACGATTGCCAGAGTGCAGTAAATCAATTGTTTCTTATATGTATTTATATATACAACATATACACAATTATTTGAGATTGATTAATATATATTTGATTTTGTTTGGAGTATGTGTGTCTTACAATGGTATGAGAGTGGGTGAGATGCTCTCTTGAATTAGAGCATGGTTAATTTGTTTTTCAAATAGAATGAATCTCAAACTTCAGAGGTTATTTTGAACGTTATGAAAGCCCTATGAGGTCTATACCAATGAGCACACGATTGCTAGAGTGCAGTAAATCAATTGTTTCTTATATGTATTTATATATACAACATGTACACAATTATTTGAGATTGATTAATATATATTTGATTTTGTTTGGAGTATGTGTGTCTTACAATGGTATGAGAGTGGGTGAGATGCTCTCTTGAATTAGAGCATGGTTAATTTGTTTTTCAAATAGAATGAATCTCAAACTTCAAAGGTTATTTTGAACATTATGAAAGCCCTAGTTGAGTTGTTTCTAAAGTCCATGTATTTCAAGTCTATGGCCTAAAGTAGACCGGAGCATGAAGGTTGTGAGGATAGTTGAATGCAACATAAGGTTAGCGGAGTGGTACACCCAAACTATTGACTCTTTGTAAGTTTTATAACTTTCAATCATAATGAAAAAGGATTGGAGAAATTTAGTTTTTTTTAACACCCAAACTATTGACTCTTTGTAAGTTTTATGACTTTCAATCATAATGAAAGAAGATTGGAGAAATTCAGTTTTTTTAACATATCCTTGGAAGTTAGAATACATGTTGGAGTTTTGAGTGCTTGTTGCTCTCAGAATATCAACAATTGTTGGATTTTTTTTGCTAAAAGTCTAAGTTCCATGCACCCCATGGCTGCTTGTTATTTTAATTTTGAGAGGCTTTATTTGCATTTACTACGTCAAACCCGAGTTTACTTACACTGAAATTTCTTAAAAATAGTATTTGCATTCACAATTTTTTGCTAAAAGTGTAACTTCCATGCGCTTGTTATTTAAGTTCCATGGGGTTGTTATTTTAATTTTGGGAGATTTTATTTATATTTAATGCTTCAAATGGGAGTCTAATTAAGTGAAATTTCTGAAAGATATTATTGATAGTATTTGCATTTACTACACTAAACAAGAGTTTAATCACAGTAAAATGCGTGAAGGATAATATTTGCATTTACGACAATTATTGATAGTATTTACGTTTACTACACTAAACGAGAGTTTAATCACAGTAAAATGCGTGAAGGATAATATTTGCATTTACGATAATAAACAAGAGTTAAATCATAGTCACAATAATATTTTCATTTTGCAAACTGGAGTTTTTAGTGGAAGTTTTTTAAGGATACGAAATTTTTACTAAAATATTTATGAAGGATACTTAAAATGCAAGATATATTTTCTTGGCGGTTTGAATTAAATTTTTAATTGAAGAGTGATCAATTTTCTAGTTGTCTTTTTATTTAAAAAAGAGATCTTGTGAGTTTATATATTTGGTGGGCGTAGATTGAGAATTTTGGAGCAAAATATCACACCATTGAGTAAATGACAATGAGAAGCTTGAGGCTAGAGAGACTTATAACTTAGAAAGAGTCAGTAAGCATGAAAGAAATGGAATTTCACATTAAATTGTCATGAAATTATTAAATTATTAAATTATTGAATTATATTATAAAAAATTATTTGTTGAGACACTTATAGAAAAACATATTTATATTACGTTTTGATAAAAATAATATTAAATTAGTGAAAATGGGAGATGTAAAGTAATTAGCTTTAAGAATTCATTTTTTTTTTTTTTAAATCACTAGAAACTTATCACAATTTAATTAAATTATTTTAATAAATATTGTTAATGTTTTAGGGGAAAGCACAGGGGCAAAGGTCTTTTATAGTTGAGGAGAAACCACATTTTTAAAGTATGGGACTTGGCGAAGATGATAAATAATCAAGGAGAAGCCTATGGTTTACTCCAAGGTATTTTTCTAGCCTAAGAATTTTAGGTTTCTTCTCTCATTTTATTGGGTGATTTCCCTTTAATAATTCAGTGTTTGGTCAAATTATCTTCACATAATTAAGAAGGTATTAAAAAATATCTCAAATATGAGCTTCAAGCACATTGGAAAAGATAATAACTAGGAAGTACATCAATGCGTCAACCAGCCTTGCAATGTCAAGTTTAGAGAGTTGATAATTAATGGCCAAATAATATCATCCTCCATTCCTTATTGGATTGAACATCTAGCCTTTGTTCAAATATTGTTCAAATATTAAATAAAGTTCCAACCACTATAATGTCAAATGTCTAGACCTAATGATTAAGTGGATTCAGAGAAATATATTGTAATAAAAGATTATATTTTGAATTAAGCTATATAAATCATATTGTACAACAAAAGTTTTGGGATTGATATAAATATTCTCATTACTATTCAAAAATAAAATATTGATAAAAACACTTCTGTTTTTTTTAATTAGGGAGAGATCTAATTAACAGAAGCAAGGTGTTGCACTGTGGAATTTTAATGGCCTAATCTGATTAAATGATTTACATTCAAATGCAAGAGAAGATGAATCTGCTTTTGGATCTCTTGCACACCACCATCGATGGACACATGAACACGACGACGAGGAAAAGGAGAAGCCATCTCATCTAGGAAAAATACATTCTTTTGTAGGGGCAATTTGAAAAAACAAAATTAGAACTCAAGACTGATTTGGCTGCAATGAAGATAAGATTCAAAACGCTGGAGGAAAAGCTCAACAGTGGAGATAATGATATATTCCCAGAGACAAAGACCATTGAGGAACTGGAGAAGAAATGATTTAAACGAGCACTACACGAGGAGCAGGAAACTCGAGACAACTCATTGAGCAACTAGCGGAAGATTTGGAGGTTGGGTCGTTAAATGGTAGATAAATTGTCGATGTCGTGAGTTTTTGTAATGTTATGCAGATATAAACTGATTTTAGGAATCTACTATACTATTTATAGTACACATATTTTTTTATAGTTAGTAAAAAATGTCATTAACATCTGTTTTCTCTATTTTGAATGGTTGAAAACAATGAAATTGTCAACCATGATTAATATTGTGAGGAAATCCAAATTTTCTTTATAACATATAAATATATATAAATCTCCCATACTGTTTTTATAGACTTTTCAGTCATACAAGGACTTTTCTTTTTTTAAAACAATGCGTAATCATTAAAAATATACTCACAATATTACAAGACATACTTTCATATGGAATGAATATATAGAGTAATGCTAGATGGCTCTTTAATAATTGTATGGTGGTTTCCAAAACATTTTACATGTAATTAGAAAATAGTAGCAAGGACATATATGTTTTTTCAGTGAAAAAAAAAAAAAAGGTCGGTTTTATATTAGGGTAAAAACAATACATATTTATGATGGATATATCATCCTCATAAACCTTGCGATATTCACATATGATTACAATAGGAGAAAATTCTCCACTTACATCTCTCTCAATAGTTGTCTAATAATTACATCATTAATTATTGTTTTTCAGCAATATTTGCAATTTACACAAAGTCTAATATGTGAACTTTGCATTTTCTATAAATCATAATCTTAATGTGTTCTTTCCTTATATGAGTTCTATACAAAATCAGATACAAAATTTATACAAAACTTTTAAACAAAAAAATAAACACGAAAAATATATGGACTTATCTGCAATGTAGTTCTGCCAATTTGAGCTCTCTTGAGTGATCTATCCGGGCACCTTTAGATTTTCTACTTCTGTCTTTTCTATTCATGTTTTCAGCATGATGTGCATGCCATCAGTTAAAAATAATGGAGAAATGGTTATATGGTTGTAACGTATCTCCTTAGTTTAGGATTAGTTCCTAGAGTTTAGGAGGTTGTTTACAACTACCTATTTTTCAGTGATGTATTTAATATTATAATATTCATTAGATGTAATGTAGAGTGAACGTGAGAGAGAGTCTCCTCTTTGTTTGAGTGCAGTCTTCCAGGTACCTGTGAGCTGCAACTCCTTAATTTAATTCAAAGTGTGATTTTTATCTTGGTATCAGAGCTTAGGATAGAGATAGCCTCAATTTTTTTTTAGGAATGTATCATTAGTTACATTTCTGTAGTGGTAGGAGTACATGTAAATGTGTATGTGTGATCAGGTGGAACTGCAGTAACACCTGGAGCGAAAAAAGCGTCAGATGACTGATCATCTCTGAGCCGAAGGAAGGGTTGGAGCTGAATTTTTTTTTTGGGGAAGGTGCAGCAATTAGCGCGAGATTTTAAGTAACAGTCGTGCCATTAGCACGTGTTTGAGGCTAAAAATCGCACTAGAGAAAAGAACAACCAAATTGGCGCGAATCTGTGGCTGTTAAGCGCGCCAAAATTCGTGCACACCATAAATTTTCATTTTCTGCAATTAGTGCGGATTCAGCGTTGATTAGAGAACCAGCCCTTTCTATTTGAAAATCTGCAATTTTTTGTTGCAGATCAGGATGGCCCGGTGGAGGCACGTGGAGATTCTGCTAAGTGGCAGCAGATTTGATTTGCCCGGTGGTGGCGAATTGAGGATCCTTGATCAGCGCGGAGGTAGCAAATTAGATATGCTCGGTGGTGGTGAATTGAGGTTCCATGATCTGCTCGGTGGTAGCAGATCGGACCTGCCCGGTGGTGGCGAATCAGAGCTCTGTGATCTGCTCGGTGGAAGCAGATCAATGTTTTGCCCGGTGGTGGCATAGTGCAGCTCCTTGATCTGTTCGGTGGAAGTAGATCGCCCTTGCCCGATGGTGGCGTGTTGGAGCTTGCTTGTTGATCTGTTCGGTGGTAGCAGATCGGTTTTGCCTGGTGGTGGCACAGTGAAGTCCCTGATCTATTCGGTGGTAGCAGATCGGACTTGCCCGGTGGTGGCACAGTGAAGTTCCTGATCTGTTTGGTGGTAGCAGATCGAACTTGCCCGGTGGTGGCCGATTGGAGTGTTCAGTTGAGTGAAAATGAACAACAACATAGAATCATACCTCCACGAGTCTGGCAAGCTCGACGGAACGAACTTCTCTAACTAGAAGTTCAAAATGCAAACTTTGCTGGAGAGTGCGAATGCATGGTTGATCGTCTTGGGAAATGAGCAGAGAACTGGAACACCGGCCCAAGAACAGGACTGGGATAAGAGAGAAATAAAGGCGAAAGTCATACTGAAGATGTTTATCAAAGACAACATTATCCCCCATATCAGAGATTGCAAGTCGGCCGTGGATATATGGACCACAATCAGGAATCTGTACGAGACATAGAACACAAATCGTGTTCTGGCACTCAAGGGAATTTTTTTTGCATTAAAGATGGATGAGAATGAATCCGTTGGTCGATTCATGGCCAAAGTCAAGGATCCGAAAGACAAATTGGGAGCCATTGGAGAGAAGGTATCAGATTCATATCTGGTTACACTTACACTGAACAGAATGACTGAAGGATATCAAACATTCATCTCAGGGCTGTCAGAGAGAGAGAAAGCCCCCCATTTGATGACCTGACAATGATTCTGCTCCAAGAGGAGGAACGAAGATAGAATCTGGAAACTCAGAGCAATGACCTAGCTCTGATGGTGAAGAGGCGACAGTACAGAGGAAAGCAGCACCAGCACAAACATCAGCATCAGTAACCGCAACAGCAACAGCAGAAAGGGGCCAACTCTTTTCAAAAGAAATCATTCAGAGGTATGACTGATAATTATGTTAAGAGATGTTTTTACTGTGGGAAGCCTGGCCATCAAATTAGAGAATGCTATAAGAGGCAGGCAGATGAAAGAAAAGACAAACAGAGGAAACATCAGGGGTGTTTTGCTGGAGAAGAGGATGACCACAGTCATGATCTTCAATTATTTAGTCGACTGTGCACTTAAAGCATCAAAAGGAGATGAGGATAATATATGGTATGTCGATTCTGGTGCATCCTCGCATATGACTGGTAAGAAAGATTGTTTTGAGTTTCTTGAAGAGTCTGCATGTGGATCAAAAATTTACTTAGGAGATGACAGTGGGTATGAGATCAAAGGTTATGGGGATATTCCTGTGAAGCTACCTAGTGGCGACATCAAACATCTCAAAAATGTTTTATATGTTCCAGGAATTAAAAATAATTTGATCGCTATCTCTATGATAATAGACTAGGACATGCAGGTGCAATTCTTCAAGAATGGATGTGTCATTCAGGATAGCCAATTGGAGACAGTTGCAACAGGAGTACGAGTGGGGAATTTGTACAGACTGGATGCAAAGAGCATGCCACGACAAGTGATGGTTGCAGCAACATCAACAGTTGAAAATCTCTGGCATCAGAGACTTGGACATATCAATTTACAAGACCTCATCTTACTTCAGAAGAAAGGTATGGTCGATGGACTTCCTGCTTTACATAATATCAAACTGGAATGTGATGGATGTGCATTAGGGAAGATGCATAGAGATGAATTCCCTTTGCATGTTAACAGAAAAGAAAGAGACATCCAAGAACTAGTGCATACAGATATTTGTGGACCTATGCAGACTAGGTCTTTAGGAGGTGCATACTACTTTCTACTATTTACAGATGATTGCACTAGGTTCTCTTGGGTGTATTTTTTAAGCAAAAAGAGTCAAGCTTTCCGATATTTTAAAGAATTCAAATCGATTATAGAGAACCAAACATGAAAGAAGATAAAGATTCTCCGCTCGGACCAAGGGGGGGAGAATACAGGTTAGGTGAGTTCATGAACTTCTGCAAGCAGCATGGGATTATACAGCAATTCACAGTGCCACACACTCCATAGCAGAATGGAGTAGCAGAACGCAAGAACAGGACCCTTGTGGAGTGCGCGAGAAGTATGCTTCAAGGTAAGGGTATTTTTAATGGTCTTTGGGCAGAAGCCATTAATACTGCTGTCTATTTGAAGAATAGGAGTCCCACCAAATGTCTTGGCTTCAAAACCCCCTTTGAAGCACTGTTTAGACTCAAACTAGTAGTCGGTCATTTAAGAATATTTTGATCTAAAGCTTTTGCTCATATACCAAAAGCAGATAGGAAAAAGCTAGACCCCAAAGCCTTGAAATGTATATTTGTAGGATATGGCACAGAGTATAAGGCATACAAGTTATATAATCCTGTGACTCATAAAGTGTTTGCAAGCAGAGATATCATTTTTCATGAACAGACAGAAGATGGAAAGGAAGACTCTAACAGTGACAACCACATTCCATTCCTGATAGAACTGAATAGTGAAGAAGAAGAATAACAGGATTAGGAGCAGAAACGGGAAGAAGTAGCAACAGATAGTGTAATAAGTGATGATGCAGGCCCGGAGAGTGCTGAAACAGATAGAATTGAGGTAAGTCCTTTACCTAGAAGATCAGGTAGGAAGACTAGACTACCTGCTAAATTGAGAGGCTATGCTTTAATGTCAAAAATTTTAAACATTGTAGAACCTTCAAATTATGAAGAAGCAAGTAAATCAGATGAATGGAGGGCTGCAATGCATGAAGAAATGGAATCAATATATAGAAACCATACTTGGGACTTAGTTGAGTTGCCAGAAGGAAAAACCCCTATAGGTTGTAAGTGGCTGTATAAACCTAAGATAAATGTAGATGGGAGTGTAGAAAAATTCAAAGCTAGACTGGTAGCAAAGGGTTATTCACAACAAGAAGGAATTGATTTCGATGACACCTTTGCCCCGTAGCTAAACTAAATACAATTAGAATGCTAATCTCTTTAGCAACAAAACATAAATGGAAGCTACACCAGCTAGATGTTAAGTCTGCATTTCTGAATGGAGAATTAAAGGAAGAAATTTATTTAGTACAACCTCCTGGTTTTGTGAAAAAGGGGCAGGATCATTTAGCGTGTAAATTGCATAAGGCACTTTATGGTTTGAAACAAGCACCCAGGTCATGGTATGAGAAAATTGATTCATTTTTTATTCAGCATAGTTTTCATAGGAGCCTCAATGATCCAAACCTGTATACCAAGATAAAGAAATAGAGGCAAATCATTTTGATTTCTTTGTATGCGGATGACATGATTATAATAGGAAATGCAGATAATTTGATCAAAGAATTCAAGCAGCAAATGTCACAGGTATTTCAAATGAAAGACCTTGGTGATCTTCATTATTGCCTAGGATTGGAGGTGTGGAAAGATTCTGGTCAAACTTTTCTAACCCAAGGAAAGTATGCCAAAACCCTGTTGGAAAGATTCAGAATGGAATAGTGTAAAACAGCAGCAACACCATTGCAGCAGAATCTTAAGTTAAGCAGTGACGATGGCACAAAACAGGTGGATGCTACTTTGTATAGACAGCTAGTTGGAAGTTTGATATATCTCACGACAACTAGACCTGATCTGACATATTCCGTTAGTGTACTGAGTCAGTTTATGTCCATACCACTTGAAAGTCACTGGATTGCAGCAAAATGTGTGTTGAGATACCTTAGTGGTACTTGTAATTATGGTATTTTATACACTGATATTTCTAATGTTACTTTAGCAGGTTATTTAGATTCAGATTGGGCAGACAACCTGGATGATCGTAGATCCATCACAGGTTATGCATTTAGTATTGGATCCGGGGTTATCTCGTGGAGTAGTAAAAAACAAAGTACTGTAGCATTATCATCATGTGAAGTTGAGTACCTGGCGTTGTGTGCAGCAACATGCGAAGCCATCTGGTTGAGGAGATTTCTTAGAGATGTAGGCAAAAGTCAGAAAGAAGCAACCAACATCAAAACTGACAACCAGAGCACAATAAAGCTTGCATACAATCCAGTTTTCCATAAAAATACTAAACATATTGACACTCAATTTCATTTTGTTCGAGAAAAGATACAATCAAAAGAAATATGTGTGGAGTATTGTAACACTTGTGATAATTTAGTCGATATTTTTACTAAGCCTCTAGGGCGAGTAAAGTTTGAGTTATTTAGAGGGATGTTAGGAGTGCAAAATAACCCTTTCTCCATTAAGGGGGGGAGTTAAAAATAATGGAGAAATGGTTATATGGTTGTAACGTATCTCCTTAGTTTAGGATTAGTTCCTAAAGTTTAGGAGGTTGTTTACAACTACCTATTTTTCAGTGATGTATTTAATATTGTAATATTCATTGGATGTAATGTAGACTGAACGTGAGAGAGAGTCTCCTCTTTGTTTGAGTGCAATCTTCCAGGTGTCGTACACACCTGTGAGCTACAACTCCTTAATTTAATTCAAAGTGTGATTTTTATCTCCATCTTCTATGGCTTGAAGTCACTTTTTTGATAATTCATCCGCAATTTTGTTATGTGCCCTGCTGATGTGCTTCATGGAAGAATTCTGGAAGGAACTCCATATATTTTTAATATGTCTCACCCAACCTTGTAGTGAAGTTTGCTGGATATTGTTTTTCAGGGTAACATGTGTCTATCAAATATTTTGAGTCCCCAAAAAATTGTACTTGAGGGATATCCAGGAACTTAATAAACCTAATAAACCCAATAGTGCAACAACTTTTTCCTTCATACTTGTTCCTCCTCCCACATGTCAGTGTATCCTAAATACCCGTTCTTCTGTTAATTTTAAGCAAAAGCAGCTCCCATATCTTCCACCTTGAACTGCTCCCACATCTTCCACCCTAAACCTCTCCATCAAAAAATCCTTCTGGTTTTTTGGAATGGAGGCCATGGAAACCTGGTTATATGGTGGCCCTTTGGGAAATGATCCAATGTGCATTGTGGATGGATTTAGATAAAATCTTGATTCTGGGTAACTCGAATTCCACCGTTCAATGGATTTATCGGACCAATGCTTTTGAGATCCGTACTCTATGGAACTGGATGGAGTCTATGAAGAACTTGTCTCTTTTGTTTTTTTTGAGATTTCCTTGAGGCATGTCTTTAGAGAGAAAAATTTACAAGTTGACGCGCTCTCAAAATCTCTCTCGTTATGAGGCAGATGCATTATAAACTTATAGTTTATGGAAATATTAGTGACGAAGACTCTTTTATTTTTGCAATAATGATATTGTCAATGACTTTATAATGCATGAGAGTCAAAATGGTTGTTTTCCCAGAATTCCCATGTCTGGCTTGAGGTTCTTTCTAGTCTTTTACCCCTGGATGTCGAGGATCGGCTAACTTTCACGGTTGTTTTTCGTTTGGCATGGACTTTTTATGCTGTTGGATTTCACTTTTTAGTTCTTCTAGTTTTTGAAGACATGAAGGGGATTTGCTTTTCCTCTTCTGCTCTATTTTTGGTCACTTAATCTATTTGACAATTGTTCTCTCCTCCTTGTGGATGATTTCCTTCTTGCTGAATCTGATATAGGCTAGGGGACATAGCTAGGCCTTTTTATCTTTTTGGCTCCTTCTTGGAGTAGACTGTTGTTCTTTCTATGCCTCCTTGATGGGGCCTTGTGTTTCTTTGGTATCCCTGTGTTTTGCCTTCTAGCAACCCTTTTTGGATTTTATATGCTTCTTGAGGACAAAAGAAATATGTAACTCCTTTTATATATCTTTGATTAGCTTATAAATAATTAAGTATTAATTTAAATATATTAAATAGTATTTAAAATAGTAATTAAACATTTATATATTATTGTTTTATATATAATATATAGAGAATAATTTAATATATAGTTAATTTGTAAAATAATTTGATATTAAATTTCATAGCATAAAAGATTTTATGATCTATTTTTTCAAACATAATGAAGGTTTAAAATTCTATATAATAACTTACATAACCATAAAATTATGATTGGTTACACCTTGATTTAAATCATCATCACAACTCTAGATATATACATTTCCAATTGGAGTCTATGGGATTGACAACCAAATGACTAGGGGTCAATTGCACTAAGCATATGGATCCTTTATGGATTTTCACAAGGCATCTAATATGCTTTATATTTGCAAATTCACACGTGAACAGTGAAGGTCCTCTAACCTTGGTGATATTCCTTGTAATGATACTCTAAGAATCCATTGTTGGCATTGTAATGTCCTAAATTATTAGATAAGTAAAATAATAATAATAAATAAATAAACTTATTATCTAATAAAATGGGAGGAACACTTAAAATAAGACACGAGAAAAGAAAATTTAAGACAAAGAAGAATTAAAATGACAAGTCCATCCTAGGGAATGAATTTCTCATGATGGATAGATTCTATATTAGAAAGTTGAAGAAGAATAAATAAATCATTTGGGGTTGGGGAAATATGTTAAGAAAATATAACATAATAGTGTTCTCAAGGCTCTAGGGTGGGAAATTGTAGAAGGATATTGTGCAACTAAGTCTATGTTTGGGTGAGAATCATCCCCACATGTTGACTATGGTAAGTAGGATCATGATGGAGCAACAATTCAACACATTCCATCTATAAGGGCATTTTTTACCTAGCACTCAAGTTCCATCACTTAATTAGAATTGATATTTGAGGAAAAATGGATCTTTATTTTCATATCAAATATGCTTGAGGTCGATGATCCAACTTGAAAATGAAGTTCTCAACTCTTTGGAGAATCTTTTTTATTGCTACCTTAAAAGTTGTTAAGGGATCAAAGACTTTGGGAGATTCAAAACTTGTAGTAGATTGGGCATGTGATTGTGTGGGAATTGTGGCTCCTCATCTAGCACATATACCACAATGGATAGAATTGGTTATGAGGAAGGTGGAAGGGTTTTCATGCATCATATTACATGGAACTCAAATCTTTAGGTGATAGGTAATTAAAGGAAGATATACAATGTATTCTAGGGGTCCTTGAATATCATGAGTTCGTAAATGATCAAGTGGAGGAGGCTTCAACCTTCCACATATAGCTAGTTTTCATTCATTATTTATGCTTCATAAGGAACAACTATCAAAAGGACGTCTCTTTTTTAAGTTTTGTTTATACAATCTTTTTGAACTTGAATAGGTCCTCACAATGTTTATTTATTTTTATAGAAATATAAAGATTTTGTTTTATAATTTTTATGAAATTCTTCATATATGAATATCATGCCATCACACACAACCTGCATAAATATGCTAGTGTTCTTGAGGAAACTTCACTTCAGTAGTGAACTCAAGGAACAAATTTGTCATGTAGCAAATAAGTTATCTCTTTTGAAATGGATATTTTCATATACCTAATATAGAATTTGCCTAAATTTTAATATTCCATATTTGGACTTGCTAAAATCACAATATTGCAATGAAATAATGGTAATAGAGAGGAATAAATCCATCTAAAATGTCAAAAATTGTAGAAAATCAATTCTTAATTAGTAAAATATAAAATTTTCTTTATTAAGTTATATCAAATTACCATACAAACAAAATAATTCACTACATATTCACACAACTCCGTTGCATTTATTTTCAATTGACTTTAAACCTTCATTTAATTGCACAACACTTTCCTCTTCTCTTTCTACTCTTCTCTCTTTTTCACTTACATCACTTAATATTAGCTTATCATATTTTTTTATCATTTTTATTATATTCTAAAATTGTGAATACCAATATTAGAAAATCAATATAAAAAAAATATAACTATGAAATCAAATAAATATTTAAATATAATTTTCAATTCATTAAATTATTATATTAGATTTCTTTTCATTTCTAAATAAAAAATACATAATAATTATATATATATTATATATATTATATTATTATATATAATATATATATTTTTTTTTCAGCAAAAAACTATATACCCATAAAAAGTAAAAGACAAAATTCCTTTCCTTTAATTTAAATTAAAAAATTAAAAAAAAATTAATACAAAACAAAGTACAAATACTCACACTATAACATTTGAAAAAAAACGATAAACATTATTACAAAACACTAAAGTGGAAATTCAAATAAAACGCCGTAAAATAATCCAGACAACAAATAAAAAGATCATGAGAGCACGAAATTTTTTCTCCCAAGCATGTTTAATGGTATACATTCTTTCTTTGTATAAGTCATCATGCAGTGATAAATGGTCCTACACACCAAAGTGGAAATTCCAACAAACCCGGTAAAGTAATCCACAGGTTTAATAATTTTTTAATAATCACTAAGGTTTTCAACGTATTATATAATTTTTTAATAATCACTAAGGTTTTCAACGTATTATATAATTTTGATCTTATAACTTAATACACATTCTCAACTATATAGATTTATGAAAAGAGGATTTTACACATGTAACGGTATTTCAAAATTATTCTTAGTTTTTATTAAATATACAATTGTGTAATACAAAAATTATTATATTTAAAGATTTAGGATGAACATTATACTTGAAAATGTGCAGTAAAAAAAATGTTGTATCTAACAATTTGACATGAACAAATATGCTCAAATACTTTTTTACTATATTTATTGAAATACCACGCTTTTTGAATTTTTTTATATTGTGGATTTAACCAATATTTTATCTTTTTTATTGTTTTTAATTAGAAAATTGTATTTGAGGTATTAATGCACATTGTTCACCAATTACCTAAGCTAAAATATTTATATTTTATTTATATCTTTCACGAACAGAAGTAATGTTACAATTAAATCTAGTAATACTCTTTTAATGTTTAATGTTAATATATAAGATAGTTAACTATTAAATTGAAAATTACTTATTATCTATTCTTTAATTAGAGAAGTGGTGATTTAGAATATAATTTTTTTAGCATATTTTTGGCACTTTAAATTTTCTTATGTATCAAGTATGAACATTATTTTAAATGTAAGTGATTTTCATGATAATTTTTTAAAAAGCACTGATGCTATATCAACCACTTTTTTATGGGGTTTATTTTTGACACTTTAAATTTTCTAATTCTCTTTTATTCCATAAGATATTTATTTTTAAGTGTATTTATGTATTTGCGTTTTTTCACTTTTATTTTTGTAATGAAATCTTAGTTTTTTCACATAATTAAAAAATATAAAAAGGGTCAATATTTTAAAGTTAGTATTTTCTATATGTTTATCCAATGTTAATTAATATGTCAATACACATCAAATAATTGTCACTAAAAAAAATTAAACATTTGACAAAAAATACACATTTTGAGACATTTTGTTAAAAATGACATGAAATAAACGATCTTATGGGAAAACCCTAACAAAAAAGCTTTAAAAAATAGAGTTTTTAAATAAAATTTATGTTAAAAATTAATAGTAATTACAATTAAAAAAATGATTCACATAAAAATTAAAGTGAAAATGAGATAATACAAATATTAAACATGTAACAACAATAATCAAATACTCATTCTTCTCATAAAATATCAAAGCCAAAACATTACAAGAAAAACTAATGAATATCTCTCAAAATTGAGTTTGATTTGCAACCATTACTTAAAGTTCATCAACAATATCATATAATCCATATTCATCATCTTCTATAGCTTCATTATTTTCTTCTTCTACAATATTCTCTGCTTCAATTTCATCATTTTCCTCTTCTAATGGATCTTTCATGTGTGCAAATCTCCCAAAGTATAGTTTTCCAATAATTCCATATAAAGGTGGTTGAGGTTCCTTTTCATTTTTTGCCACAACCTATTCATTAAAATCTCCTTTCCTCAAACCAACTTCTTGCATTGCATCTGGAAAAAATTGAAGAACATTAATTCTTTGTTGAATAAAATTGCATTGTAGTGGGTGTTTTTCAACTACAATACAATTTCTTCCTTTTTGTAGGCAACATGCTAGTGTTGTACCTAATCACCAAGCACAAAAGAAATAAGTAAGAAAATTAATATGGACATATATAAACTAAAAAATACAATATTAAAGATCAATTTCATATAATAAAACTTACGTGAATCTGAAAATAAATCCATAACCCAATATCCTTCATTTGAACATAAATCTATAAGATAGTTAATTAATGTTTGCAGTTTTTGATAAACGTTCTCTATCTCTCAGTTTGCATCTTTATCCTCACATGTTAACTTTCTTACAACAACACCATGAACAAGTACTTAACTATTACTCTTTCCATCTACTTGATTTAGAAGAATAAGCTTATAACTATAATTTTTTTTTTCAACATTCAACAAAGATGAACTCATAATCACTTATAATTGGATGATCTCCGGAAGAAATCTTATTTCCTATAACATGACTTAGTAAAAGTTCAATTAACTTGTACATAAAGAATATTTTTTAACATTAATCCAAAATACAATTTCAATGTCTTACAATTAAGTTGCATCCTTGAGTTTGATTTTCCCTTGAAGCTTGTTAATAACATTGCAAATTTTGTGTCTCAATGAAATGTCATAGATCTCCAAAGTGGTGATATTGTGACTTCTTGAAATCCCATAACCACTTTACTAAAAGCTTGATAAGTATAAGGCTCACTATCATATCTATTGTCTCGGAAATTGAAACCATGTGGAATGTTTGAAATAACGAAGACATATTTCCTTTTAGCTACAATTTTTGCAATGTCTTCCCAATCATCTTTTATTATTTGATATTAGATAGTGTCAACCTCATTCCAAATGAAATGAGTAAGAGTATGATTAAGTTCAACAATATTAAAATGTTGCTTTCTCACCCTTTCCAACTTAATTTTTCTAATGAAATTTTTGAAAGTATTTGGTACTACATCTGCATCCTTCTTCGACATGTTTAATGAAATAAACAATATATGTATAAGTAATAAAAAAAAATAAAATTACATATGAATAAAAGAATATAAAATCAACATACCTTTAAATCAAGATAAAAATCTTAAGTGTTGTTGTAAACTTGATATGGTAGTTGCATACAATATCTCCCAAATCTTTCATTCCACATTTTAACCATATGTTCTTGTATTTTCATATAAATCTTATACTAAATAAATAAAGTAAAAATTGTTAATATAGTGATATGTATAACAAATACTACCAACAACAATATGTTATATTTAAGAAAAAATTATATTCCAAGGAAAATTAAAAATAATTCAACAAACTTACTTTTGAAATTTCTAGCAAATTTCATCCAATGATAATTCACCTCACTTCACACAACATAGTATTGATTTGACTAGTTTGTCATCCTTCACTCCTTGTAATGTTCTACAAGGTGTGATAGTCATATCATCTGGAAGTTGCTTCATTTAAGTACCTATCTTACTGTAGGAACATATTATGGGTTTAGACTTTCTAACTTTCTAATATTTTGTGTCAATATTCTCCCACATGTCGAAAATTTCATCAATAAATTCCCATATCTCCCCAGTTCTAAATGGCAACTAGAAAATTTTACCATGCCTCTGAGTACATTTGAATTTATTTTTCCACATTTTGAATTGATTTTATCCTCAATTTGATAACTTGTTTCCATACAACATTCCTTCTAAAAGTGTAGACTCACTTTTTGATGTGTAGCTGAATGTTAGTTTTGTTGTGCTAACTTCATTTATAGATTTAAAAACGCATGCTTTTTTATTGCTTCATGTGCAAGGTTCTCTTATGCTATTTGTAATTGGAAACAGGTAAATTTTATGTGAAATCATTAGCATAATAGCGTGAAAGAAAGTACTGAACAACAATAAGCAAATGAATAGAAAACTAACAAGAAAAACACTCAACACAATTTTTTGATAAAGGATTTCACCCCTCGGCCATATCTCCTTGGTCCAACTTCCATGGCTTAGGCCTTTGTATTTGCTCAAAATAGAAAAAAATACATTTTACAATGCTCTATAGCTCGTAAAACCTACTTCAATAAACTTTGAACATTCCAAAACCCCTAAGCTCACTCTCTAACTCCTCAAATGGACCATAACTATTTTGGGCATGACCTCCTCCCTCATGGCCCTACGCTTCATAAAACTTTAATGTGAAAAAATCACGTACCGAAGTGTCATATTTCTCTTCAAACTTATTCCATTGTGTTGAGAGGACCCAACAACCCAAAAAATGACTATTATATCTCTAAAAACTGACTTTGACTCATCTGGGCATGACCTCATTCTGTGGTGGTCTTAGGCTTCCTTGAACTTCCCTGTAGCAAAATCACCTGTAAAAGTCTTCTATTGCCTTTTCAATGTACACCAATGAGTTTAGAATGTCCAAAGTAGCCAAAAACACCTCTCTCTAAGCTTCATTTGTGATGGACCTCTATATTAGACATAAATTAAGGCACATGCCTGTAAATGAAACATAAATTAAGGCATATGACCATCCTTCAGCGCATTAAACTTCCATTTTTCACATTACATAATGTATTTTTAAATTTAATATATTCATTAGGAAGGCTTATGAATAATTTCATATTTGTGCCTAATATTTTTTTTTTTGTGACATATTATTAGAATATTGGGAAGATTATGAAGATTTGGAGGAGGAGATAATTTAGGAACTTTCTCCCTACTACAGGAGGACCACTATTAAATAATAAACCAACAACATATTATGGAATTATCGCACATATTGTGGAACTCCAATGATTGAGAAAATATAGGAATGTGTTATGTGCCATTTAATGCACATTCCTAGTATTAAGAACCAGATCCACTAATCAAGTGATTTTGGTGGGGAAAGCTTCCTCCATTCATGGGGGATGATTCTTGATCATTTTGTATAAGTACTAAGTTTAATTTTCCTCTAGGGATAGATTTTCCAACAGTGTTCTTATGGAAGGAACTCGTATTTCTGCAGTTCCATTGTAGTTTCTTACAGGGATGTAATTATATTAATTAAAATAATGAACATTGGTGTCATTCTAGACCTTGTCCTCCTGCATAGGTCTCTGATTTTTCTTGGGTTTGGCCATCCCAGGAACCTCATAGCCCTTTTATATCATTTTCTTTCATTCTTTTCACTTCTTATTCACTTGCACCTCTTGTTTTTGTTTCTTTATACTTATGCATTTAGTATTAATTCTTTCTTGTTGTATGATTGTGTTAAATGGTTGATGTAAGTTCTTTTGCAGGATCACAAACATAATTTCATCCTTGGAAAATATTTGGAATATCATAGTAATCATTGAGCTTCTTACATTAGTTTTCTTATTCCCAAATCTAGATCTCTGGAACTCCTTTGTGGCAACTAGCAATGGATTTTTCTATTTTTTAGAGCATGGTAATGAGCTTCAATCAAGTTGATTCCACTTGTATTAGATCAAAAAAACATTCTACTTAATAAAAAAATTCACCCCATTGCATTTTCACTTTATTAGGTTAGGCATTTGATGGATTTACTAGCTCACTAGTTCTCAAATTTCTGATTTTTAGACTAGTAATTTTCTCATATTTTTTAGCATGGGTTAACAGAGGAATTTTTTAGTGATTCCACTTGGAATGGAGAGCTAAGACATCCTAGTCAATAAAAAAATTGTCCCATATAATTTGGATTTTATTTTCTTGGTCATTCGATGAATTATAATTTTGTATTGTAAATATGTAACATCATCTAGTAAAACATAGGATCGTGTGGGAGAACTAGTACATCCTATTGTGCCCTGCTTTGAGCCTGAATCGAGAAAAATCATCATCGAAGTTTGGATTAGGCCTCTACTTTACCTCCATGCCATCAAGACCATTTTAAACCTCTTCCTCCATACTTCTCTCCCTTGCCAAAGACCAAGTAGGGATTAACATTTGGATTTATAAAACAAAACAATTAAAAGAATTGAGTTCTTTTATATTCACACATGCACTAGCAGTTAATACTAATTAGATCAGAGTCCATGCTGAGTTAGTTTAAATCATCACATGATAAATAGGGCTAAGTTAGGTTTCTCTTACATTTAGTTCTTGATCTTTATTTAATTAGAATATGTTTCTCTCTTTGAACTTTATTTCCTGCAATAGGTTAAGGTTTCCATTTTGAACTTTTCATTTTCTGTAATTAGTTTAGGATTTGGTTTCATTACATGCACTCCATTACATCATGACAACAAATAAAAGAAACATTGTATGCTGAACATATAGTGATGATACCTCTTAAGTTTGCATGACCCCCGGGTTGATAATTAAAGTTAGTAGCCTTATTAGTTGTAGCATTTTTGTTGCTATACTGAGGCTCATCAATTTTTGGCATTGTTGCGAGGGAAGTGTCAAAGTATGAATTGTTTTCTTCTCTAGTTGATTCATTTCCTTTTTTATTTTTGAAAAAACAAAAAAAATAATTGTATTAGGCATATTTCATTTCAAAAATAGAAAAGTGCATTGCATTAGTTTTTTCATTCATCAATTAAAAAAAAAAAAAAACTCCAACGCCAACCCACCCCACCATTTGACCACGTGGTGTAGTAAGATCCACATCACCATTCACTTTTGTAGGTAGAAGAAGAAGATGACAAAGATTGTAGAAGAAATGGATAGATATGATGACAATGAGGAAGATCCTCTTGGATTTCTCATTCAAGATATTGATGGTAGTGTGCACATGAAGAACATCCCTCCATCTTTTCTTCCAAAATTTCATGGTCTAAAGTGAGAGGATCCAAGAATATTTCTCTTTGAATTTTAAATTGTTTGTAGATCTTATGGTTGCTTATTAAAAACACAAAAAAATGAGATTGTTTCCAGCAACGTTGAAGGATAGAGCTCTTAAATGGTTCATGAGTTTAGGAATTAATTCAATAAGATCATGGAATGATATGCAAAAGATATTTCTAGAAAAATATAAAGATCATGATTTTAAAGAAGAAATCTTTAGAATGAATTAAAAGGAAGATAAGAGTCTAGAAGATCTAATAGAGAGGTTCATGTATAATGTTAAGAGGGCAAAACTACATTGTTTGGGATGCAACACACTAAAAACCCTCTTACTTAGAAAAATTAGGGATGAATGGATTGATCTCCTTGATCTCATGAGTAGAGGTGATGTCTACCAATTATTATTTGATGAAATTTATGAAACATGAAAACACATATCAAGAGGAAGAGAAAGAGTAAGTCAATTAGCATCAAGATCATTAAGTCAAGTTAAAATTGGAAATTTATTTAATGACTTCAAAACTAAAATTCTTAGCAATCTAACCAAACAAGTAAAAATGTTAAGAATGCAAGATGAAGAAAAGGAAGATGTTGATATTTGTGTTTTCCATGCAAAATCACATAATGTTAAATGTTGCTCCTCATTACCAAGGTTGAAGGAAGTTTAGCAAGAGGACAATGGAGCAAGTCAATTGTCAATTCAGCTATGTTATGTAGCTTCAAGAAGACCATGGCAACCTAGTCAACCTAGTACAATGCAAGAGCCTAATTCACAATTTCAAACTTATGCATATCCACCTCAAAGTAATTGGAACACACCTTTGTCTTGGCAACATTGGCCATCTCAACCCCAAAGCCAATCTTGGCAACAAGGTTGGTAAGGAACTTATGGGAGCCATCCACAATATCCTCAGTAGTTTCCTTAATATCATCCATATCCAATTCCATGTTATCCCTAGCATTCATCTCCACCACACCCACAACCCCAACCATATCCATCTCAAATATCCACTTCCACTGAACTCCCTGTACCACCATTTCTAAACCCACACATTGAAGTAGCTCAACCCACATACAATGCTGAGGTATAACACTTCCAAACATATCCTATTGAGTTAAATGGTATTCACCATAGCTTAGGATGAGTATTGCAAAAAAGAGATTATCTTGATATCATTGAAGGACCACATCTAAAAGAAGAAGATTCAATTAAGAAGACCACATAATCGTGGGCTGCACTTGATGAAGAGCAGACATCAAAATCAGAGATCAAGAGAGCTCCCTCATGGTTACCATCAAACCCTCCATGTATTCAAGAGAAAAAACAGGAAAAGAGGAATATTTGAAGGTCATGGTAGAAGAAGACATGAAGAATGATCCAAATAAGCAAGAAAACCAAGGGAATGAAAGTTGTATTGAGGTTTGGTTTTATACAGTCACTAAGTTGCAACAACACTCTCTTCTTCAATTATCTTGACATTATCAAGGTCAAAGAATTTGATCACTCAAATTTAGGTGCATGTCAAAGCATGCATTTCAAGCCTACACATCATTTTGTTTGCCATCTTGATGTGCACATGGCTTCAATGGAAGTATTGTTATACTTGAAAGTGACTTTTTCTCAAGTATGGTAGGGTAGAAAAGAATGAAAAATAAGATAAAAATAAAAATCTCAGGTGAAAACCTCTTTTGAAGCACCTAAAATTGACTCATTAATTGAAACCTCCATAAGACAGTGAATGGGTTGAAAAAAAAAAACGTTCTAGGTGAAAACCTCCTTTGAGGTGCCTAGGCAAACCTACTAGTTGAAAAACTCATTTAGGTGGCTAGTAGACCTACAAAAAAAATAAAAAAATTCTTGTTCCATGTATCTCTTTGATGAATGTAGGTTCTCTCCAACATCTACAATGAGCAAAAATAAGTTACCACCAAAGAAAGAAAAAATAGGTAAAACCTAGTCAAAAGAAGTCAAATTTTGACTTTCTCCTCCTTTGCTCAAATGCTCCAACAAGTCCAAGGCCATTCCAATCCATCACCCTCATCTACTTACACCATCCACCCATCATTATCAATCTTTTCCCATTCAGTTTTCTTGTTGTCCTAAAAAACTACAAGAAGGCTCTCTTTTACTACAAGAAACAAAAATACATAGAGCAGAAATTTGTTTTTGCCATAACTTGAAAACCATGCATCCATTTAAAAATATGTTTCATGGGGAGATGCATATGGATGATAGTAACATGCCCAAACAATTTCAAAAAAAATACCAGTGCAAGTTTTCAAGAAATCAGCCTCCATCACCTTCAGCCATTGTTAGTTGTTCTCGAGATCTATGCATCCATTTACTAATTTATTTTATGGGGAGGTGAATAATGATGATGGTAACATTCTTAGAAATTTTTAGGTAAATCAATTCTACCATTTGGGAGATATAAAAAAATAAGTATGCTACAAGAGGTTGTCCTGAATTACTACAGGAGTTTCCTGTAGTACTACAGGAAGTTCTGAAAA
>APFE030638064.1:79144-90572 GCA_000404065.3 Pinus taeda
GTAATACCGAGGAGAGAATGAACCGTCGGATCACTACATATCGTGACCGTCAGATTGTAAGTTACAAAATGTACAACGGTAAAGAAACACACTTTACATAACTCTATACCTAACTCTATACTAGACCAAGTTGAACTTAACTATTTCCTATGTGTCGGAATATCCTAACAGTAGTGTCATGGCTTATTTCTCTTTGCTTCCTTCTCCTTTCTTCTTCTTTCCCTGTATGGAAACGTCTGATCATATTCATAATATTTTGACCTAGATAATAAATACCATCCAACATGGCTGAGATACTCTCAGTAAAATCTTATTAGACAAAATACAATATGTCAATGATCAACAATTTATAACAATTTAATGATCATTACAATAATGCATAACACATAATTATAAATAAGCATACTTACAATGTTATTTGAGATGTTGGTTGTGATTTCTTCACACAAGTCTATAGATTTTTCATGTGTGTCATACTTGAACTTTTAAAGACGATATATAACATTTTCATGGGTCTTGGCCAATTTTGCAAGAACATAAACAATGTCTGCATTCGACACCAAACATATGTCTCGTCCTCTGCCCATCACTTTATATGGTTCACCAATGTTAATCATACCACATTTCAATATATATTTTATAATATATATATTTACTATAATATATATTATATATAATATATATTTATTTGTTTTTGTGTGTGTGTTGTGTGTTACCCATCTCTTTCAATATCTTAACATTGCCATCTTGAAATTTTTTATTGATTTCTGGTGAATTCCTCCATTTCAGAGAAATAACATTTGAATGTAATTAATAGGCTATTTTCTCGTTTTTACGATGTTTCCCACTATGAGTATGTTCAACAGTATTCATTAGAGACCAATTACAACTTAGATGAATAAATGTTTGCCTGTTCCATAAAACTTCCAGAGACCTCTTTGACGGGCATCTTCATATATATATATATATATATATAATATATTATTAGTTTAATTAAAAAATACATATATTATTAAATATTAAAAAGAAATCATATTAAATTTGATTTAGAAAAAAACAATTATAAAGTACCAATTAATATAATAAAAATTTCAAAATAAAAATTAAAAACAGTAAAAATTAAAAATTATTGTAAAATCAAAAAAATTTGGTATTATTTAAACAAAACAAACAATATTTTTTTTTTAATTTTAAAAAATTATTATATTAATGAAAAAATTAAATAAATAAATTTTAAATAAAAGTTTCAATTTTTCTCTAGAATCAGGGGCCGAAGGCCAAGGGGTGAGCCTCTCCACGACCTTCAGCCCCCTGTTAGGCCGAGGGCCTATGTGGGGCTCTGTTGGCCTCATGTGGGCCCACCTATAGGCCTTTGACTCAGTGGGGGTTGATTCCGAGAATCATCCCCTTAGCACAATGGGGGGCCAATTTCGGGCCCCTCGATGCAACGTGGGGTCGAAGGCCCATGGGCAATCTTGCTCGGCCTTCGGTCCCTCCACTAGGCCAAGGGGTCGAAAGCCCATGGGCGGGCTTTCCTAGGCCCGAGCTTCGCATTTCCACAAGCTTTCGGCCCCATTTAAAAAAAAATAACAATGGTTAATTTTTTTTAATATAATATTTATATTTTGTGTAAAAAAAACCAATTATATATTGTTTAGAAAAAATAATTCGTTTCAGCTTTTTTTTTGCATTTTTGAAAAACAACAAATGATTTTTTTTTTTATGACAGTTTTGTTTTTTTTTTTTTTTCATTTAGGAATTGAATGCCCTCAAACACAACTAAAAATTACAAAAAAAAAAAAAAAAAACTTAAACTCTGAATTTTCATTTTCAATCCCTTAAAATATATTTTTTTCTTAATTTTCTCCTAAAAAATTCTACGAATGAGTTTTTTTTTCCTATTTTCTTTTCTTTATAAAAAATATAAAAAAAATAAAGTTTATGTGGTTTTGCCCATAAAATATGATAGTGCAAAAAAAAAAACCTTTGGAAAAAAAAAAGAAAACTGTAAAAATATAATAATTTTGCAGCATAAAGACCATAAAACAAGAAGTTTCCTCAAATTCCTCTTTAAATAGTGAAAAGAAAAGGAAATCTAACCTTTCAAATGCCAAAAAGTCACATTGAATGTGTAATCGATGACAATGTGGCTCTTCTGCTAAATTGCTTTAAACTTTTTAACAAAACCCAGAAGACATGATGTGATGTGACGAATAAAAAAATGAGTGTTATTATATAGCGAAATTGTGGGATTGCTTTTAGTGTTTCTCGAGGTGTCGGATTAATTTATAATATTATATATATATATATATTATTATATATATTATATTATATATATATGTATGTTTTCGATTAACTTTTTTATTGTGGGATAAAAAAAAATATTTAATTATAAAAATAATTTAGTTACATAGTCAATTTTAAATAATTTAAATAAAAAAACTATTTTAATTTTGAAAGAATGCATTAAATGAAATTTTATGCGGATATTTTGAATATAAAGTAGGGTAAAATTTTTCAAGACCAAAATTTATGTTGTTAGCTAAATCTTAGACAAAAAATTTGGAGGGAAATATTTCAAAAGAAATTTTTGGAGGGAAAATTTTCAGTAAAAGTTTTTTTTTTTGGGGGGGGGGGACTTTGGAGAGAAACAATTTCAAAGAAATTTCTTAGGAGAAACTTTGGAGGGAAATTTTCAATGTATGAGCTATAAAGTTTCATTGGGAGAGAGTGCATTTGTATCATTCAACATCTTCTGGTTAAAAGTCATGGATTCTTCTGATAGTGAATTTTCTCTTTCTACAACATCAACTTCTTCATCATGCAACAAATCTATTCATATTTATGAATATAACAGGAATTATTTCAGTATGAATAGAGAGACAAATTTTACACTTGGTCTTAATTCTAAGGATGATGGAAGCAACATTGATGAAGGACAACAAAAATAATTTCTTATGAATAGAGAGTCAATTTTTCCACTAAGTGCTAATCCCAAGGATTATGAGAGCACCACTATCAAAGGGAATGATGAAGAATTTCTAGTAAATAGAGAGTCAAATTTTCCACTTATTCCTAATCCTAAGGATTATGAGAGAACCAGTAATGAAAGGGGGGTGGAGAATTTCCAAAGTCAAATTTTCCACATAGTTCTAATCCTAAGGATAACGAGAGCACCAATAAGGAAGGGGAGAGGGAGTATTACGAATTTATAGTAAATACAAATTCAAATTTTCCACTTAGTCCTAATCCCAAGGATTATGAGAGCACCACTGATGAAGAGGAGGATGAAGAATTTCCATTAAGTAGAAATGCATAGTTTCCACTTAGTCCTAATCCTAAGGATTATGATGAAGAGGAGTATGAAGAATTTCCTGCAAATGATAATTTGACTGAGAATAGAGAGTCATATTTTCCACTTAGTCCTAATTTGAAGGATTATGAGAGAAACAGTTACGAAGGGGAGGATGAAGAGTTTTTTGCAAACAATAATTTTAGAGGCACATATTTGAATAATGCATTTTCTCTAAGTGTTTGATAGGTACTCATGGTGATTACGATTTGAATTCTCCAAGGGAGGATTTCAAAGCACAAATAAATATGTTGAAAATTTTTGTCTAAGTCAAGAATTCAAAAGCGCGGATGTTGGTAGTGAAGAATTTCTTTCATATGAGGATGGTAATGAATATTTCCCAAGAAATGATGGTGATGAATTTTCTAAATATGCTTCCTCCTAATGATGATGAAAATGCTTCTACAGAGAATACTTAAATGATGGAGATGTCTCAAGAAAATATTGTATCTAGGAGTAGGACTAGACCTTATCATATCAATCCAAAATATTTCAGTCATACAAGGCTTAGGACAAAATATCTCATAAGTAGAAGTTCTATCGGTGATATGATTTCAAGTGAATGTTGTCGAAAGGATTGCTTGAAACATATGGATTTCAAGTTTGATTTAGAACAAAGGAGGAGACATTTTTCAATGAATAAAAGCATGCAAAATTTATATTTAGTGGGTGATGAGCCTCGGTATTGCAACATGAATGTTGCAACTCCCAAGGCTAACAAAATTTAATTATCAACCCGGGTTCGTACAAGCTTAAGATGTATCGACACTATATGTGCAACATACAATGTGTCGTTCCTTTGATGTCATCATGTAATGGAGTGAATGTAATAAAATCAGATTCTAAACTTATTGGAGAAAACGAAATGCTCGAAATAGAAACCTTAACCTATTGCAACAAAGAAAATACAAGGAAATAAACATATTCAGATTGCATAAAGTAAATACCATGAAGTAAATGTCAATAATTACATTTCAAAAAGTTTAGGTCCATTAATATAGTTCATTGGATGTGGCAATCATCATTGTATTATCCATTTCATAAATCTGTCTATTAGCTGAGATTGCTGAAATGTTTTACATGGGTAAAGAGGCAAGTCCTCATTGATCTTTAGTCTTTCATAATCATTTATTTAGAGCTTAGGGGTCTTGATTCAACCCTAAGGGACAAAAACCAAAATTATTGATCGAATGTGGTTAAGTATATACATGTTGGAAAGCTACTACAGGAGATCCTATAGTTACTACAAAAAACTGCAGATTTACTACAAGAAACTATAATTCACCGAATGACCAAGAAAATCAAATCAAAATTGGATTGAATTTTTTTTTATTGACTAGGATATCGTAGGTCTCCATTCCTAGTGGAAGCACTAAAAATAAATTTGTTAACCCATGCTAAAAAATAGAAAAAACTTGCTAGTATAAAATCTAGAAATTCGAGAACTAGTGAGCTCGTAAATCTATCAAATACGTAACCTAATCAAGTGCAAATGCAATGGGGTATGTTTTTTATTAACTAGATTTTTTTTGTGATCCAATGCAAGTGGAATCAACTTGATTGAATTTCATTATAATACTCTAAAAAATAGCAGAAAGTTATTGTTATTTCCTACAAAGGACTTCCGGAAATCTAGATTTGGGAATAAACAAAATAAACCAAGTAACTAAATGATTACTATGACCTTTCAAAGATGTTCCAAATATGAAATTATTCCTGTGGTTCAAAAAAATAACTTACTTCAACTATTTAACTCAATCCTACAACAAGAATTCATCAATACTAAATGCAGAAAGAGAAAAAAACAAAAACAAAATATGCATGTGAATAAGAAGTGAAAGGAAGAAAAGTAAATGATACAAAAGGGATCTAAGGCTCTTGGGATGGCCAAGCCCAAGGAAAATCAGAGTCCTATGGAGGAGACCAAGTTTTAGAAGCTAAACATGGCACCAATCTTCATTATCTCCATCAATACAATTACATCCCTACAAGAAATGATAGTAGAGTTGCAAAAATACGAGTTCTCTCCACAAGAAGACTAAGAAAAATCAATCGCTAGAAGAAAATTCGACTTGGTACTTATATAAGATGATTAGGAAGAATTCCCCATGAAAGGTGGAACTTTTCACACCAAAATTCCTTATATAGTGGATCTGGTTCCCAATACTATGAATCTGCATTAAATGACACAGAACACATTCCTAGAGTTTCGCAATCATTGGAGCTCTATAGTATGTGCAATTATGTTAGAATATCTTCTTGATTTATTATTTAATATTGATCCTCCTGTAGTAGGGATCAAGTCCCTAAATTATTTCGTCCTCCGAAATCTTCATAATTTGCCCAATATTCTCAAAATATTCCACAAAAGTAAATAATATTAGGCACAAATATGAAACTATCCATAAACTTTCCTAATGAAGATATTAAAGTTAAAATACATTATCTAATGCAAAAGGAGAGATTTAATGTGCTGAAGGATTGTCAGATGGGCCTTAATTTATGTCTAATTTATAAGCCCATCATACCCCCTGCTAAAAGTGTTGCTCATCGTCAGAGAAACTTAGTAACCTCATTCTGCCTCATTCATGGCCCTGGTGGCCTCTATATTATAAATTCCTCAATCATTTCTCTTAAGAATCTTGGTTGTAAGTTCTACATAGAAAAGCACAAAAATATAGTTATTCTTTTCATGATTGTTGAATAATGTTTCAAGAAAAAAAGAAAATAACTTTCCTCTTTCCAAGTGAACTCTTTTGTCTTGTAAATCCATTTCATTCATATCCTCTCCCTTGAAATATTCATTCCATTTTCATTCATTTTTGCAAAACTATTTGTGCATAGGAAAAATCATAGTGTTTCTTGAGACCATTAGCCTAACTTCTTCCCCTTATTCAAGATGAGTTCTTGATTATTTTTCAATTTGGAAAGGTCTTTGACATCCTTTTGCAACTGCCTACTGCCATTTTCAACCATTTGTGCACCTCTAAAACCTTCAAAATGCCTTTATATGAGAACTAGGACATCATGTAATAATTCCTATAGTAACTACAACAAATCCTGTAGCAGCCTATTTAAACCTATTTTGAGTAGAAATGATAGTCTAAGCATAGGGTAGGTCCTGAACTTGACTTCCATGTCTCTCCCCTTTCTATAACAAACTTTAGGCCTTAGACAAAAGCTAGAAAGATATTAGAGACCTCTTGGAAAACGTATTTTCATCACTGCAGTTTGAGTTCTATTTTGATGGTGGATGTCTTCTTGCCTCTTGTTGCCTTCTTATTCTTTTTTGTGGCCTAGATGATTTCCTAATGGAATTATAGTTTTATGTTTTTATTAGGTCTCTCTTAGGCACTACCATTTTGGGTTTTAACATAATTTTTTATTTTCTTCCTTATTGTAGCAAGATTTTGCCTTGGTGTAGTAGTCATTCCTTCTACTTTAGGGTCTTCTAATTGTATGAGAGTGACGAGAAATTATGTAGAGGTTTTGGTGGATGATGTTAGGGCTTAGTGGGAGTAGTGCAGGTTTGTGAAAATGGAGAGGATGTGTTGTGTGGGTTCTTTTGAAGAAAATTTCACGGTGAGACAGAGTGTAGGTTTTGTTCTTGAAAATATTAATTTTCCTCTTATGAAATGGGATGGATGAATGATGGATAGATAGTGGATGGAGGGCTTGGAGTGATGTGGTGACTTGACCTTCACACAAATTTCCTCTTTTAATTTTTGTCCCAATTCCTCAAATCACCACTCTTCCTAATTTTGTTTTTCCACATTACATGAGTGAAGGAGTTAGCTATATTAACTAGTTGAAGGTGGCCATAATTGCTGACCCATCGGTAGCTTATAAAACATCATCTCTCGTGAATTGACAACAAATTTCTAACTATAATATGCTCAAGAGAAGAGGTCAAGAATATGGCATACTTGTACCTACCTGATAGTTTTTGGAGAGGCATGCATGATGCTACTGAGTTGTTGATCGATCCATGGTCCTCTCGAGGTGATAATTTCCTTTTGTTTTCTTCTGCATAGGTGTTCATAGCATGGTGATTCTAAGCCTCTGTCTTCGAGTTACCATGAGAAAGATATCTTTGTCATATTCAGCCTTCTTGGAGTGCTGGGCTAGGGCATGTGTGATGCTCACCTTCCCCGCACTTTTCATAATTTTCATACCACTTACCAACACTTCATTTCACCTTCCCTACCTTCCTATAGCCTTCAACTAGTTTCCTGTAGAAAACTAAGACATCCTGTAGTAAACTACAGGAAACCCTGTAGCAACCTGTTTAAACCCATATATCCCAAATGGTATCCTGGATTGACCTGAAATTTTTTTATCATGTTGCCATCATCCTTATGCATCACCCTATAAAAAAAAATGGCGAATGGATGCATGAGTCTAGAGAAAAAATAAAAATGGTTGTAGGTAATTGAGGTTGATTGTTAGGTCCCTATAATACTAGTGATTCCCCCATTACTATTGTCATGGTAGCCCTTATTTTTATTATTGTCCCCCTATTGTACCCATATTCTTATTAATGTGCCCCATAGAAGCCCACTATTGTTATTGTTGTGCCTTTATATTATTATTGTTATGTTGACTTTGATTATATTGTGACACCTTAGAATCCTATTTATAGAAAGGAGGTTTAGTCATTTGTATCATCCAATAATTGTTCATTTGCGTAATGTAAAGGAGGTTTCCCCCTAGAAGAGGCTAATTTTGAAGTTGTTGATCTATATTTTTTATCTTTTTGTGAGCTAGTTCATAACATTTCTTATCAAAGCTTGGAATTCTAGGGTTTCGCTGCTCAAAATAGGTTATTGTGGAATTCTCCCTATAACTTGTTTTCTACGACATTTCAGAAGCTAAAAAAACCCCATTTGAGCTGAAATCTTGATGATCCTCGCATCCTAATTTTTTATCTAGTCTCGCTATATTTTCGGAGATATGATCTAAGGAAATTAGGGTTTTTGTAGGATCCCGAATTACATCCCAAACAGGTGACCTTGGAAAAATCATCATAACTTTTTCTCTGAGTATCATATTGAAATTTTGTAAGAATTTATAGAAATATGACAGATTGTAGTTTTCTATGCCTCATTTTCAAGTTCAAAGGTTGGAACAGTGACACGTGGCATTTTGTACAAGTTCGTTCTACTAAAAAACGTGTATAATTAGGTCATATTGGAATACTGGGCATAACACTTTCTTGGAGAATCCAATTTTGATCATACTAATCATGTTAGAAAGAGCACTCAGAGGGCTACCATAGTTCGCAATTTCAGAGATACATCAGATTCAATATCGAGCTCCCACAAAGTGAAAATAGGTGTGTAGTTTTTTTTTTTTTTTTTTTTTTTTTTTTTTTTTTTTTTTTTTATTGCCTAAGTTTGATTTGAAAAATTAGTTTGAAGGAATTCATAGGGCGTTGTGAAGCATAATTATAATTAATTGATTCCCTGAAGAAAGAAAATGGAAACACTTAGTAAGAAACCTAAAAGTTGTAGCATGACTCATGAAGAAAATGAAGAAATACAACATGATATATCAAAATTATGAGGCTAAGTGTAACAAAATTCACTCTCACAAAATGTATTAGAAGCTAAGATGAATGGTTTAAAGAAAGGCGTGGAAGCTAATATGGATGGTGTGAAAGCTATGATGATAGACGTGGAATCTAAGATGGATTTTTTAAAGAAATATGTGGAAGCTAAGATGAATGATGTGGAAGCTAAGATGGAAGGAAAAATGGACCATTTGAAGTCAAATTTGACAAAGTTTCTACAATAAATGTTTACTAATGGTGAAAAGGTAGTAAAAGAAACTCATGATGAGAACAAAATAAATGTTAATCATGATTTCATAGACTCTAACGTTGGATTGAAAACCCACCATGTTCCAAAGATTGATATGAGGAAGTTTGATGGCAAGGACTCCGTAACATGGATACTACAGATGGAGCAATATTTCAATCTCCATAACGTGAAAAACACACAAAAGGTACACATTGAAACTTTATATTTGGAATCAAATCAGTTTGTATGGTGTCAATGGATTTTCTCTCGTAAACAAATTGTCACTTGAGCAATTTTTATGGAAGAAATGATATCACATTATGAGGATACAAAAAGCAACACTTTTTTTTAGCCAATTGATAAATCTCAAACAAATGGGTTCAATGATGGAGCACATTGGGGACTTCCGAAAATTGAATATAAGGGTAAAATATATTCCATAGGAGCATAGGATTGATGCACTCATAGGGACTTTAAAGGATAACATCCAACATGAGGCTCACCTTTGGGAATCTTATTCATTGGAGGAGGCATTCAGGTTGGCAAGAAAAATGGAAAGAAAAATTATGGCAACTAGGATGCCTACCACTCACAACTGTAAAGATGGAAGCGATGTTTGCCATAGCCTTCCACAAGCTACAAGGTTTACACCACAAGAACTGCAAGAAAAAAGAGAAAAAGGGATTTGTTACAATTGTGATAGGAAATACAGTAAAGGTCATAAGTGTGCTGAGAAGAAATCATTTTACATAGATTGTGAAGAGGAGGAAGAAAATGAACAAGAAACTTCAAAAGAATAGGATATACACCAAGAAGAAACCCTAGAGAAAGAAGAAATGAATCTGACCATATCTTATAATGCATTGGCTAGAATTACCACTCCTCAAATTATCAAGATAGAATGACATATCAAGAAGAAAAATGTAATAGTGTTGATTGATTTGGGAAGTACCCATAATTTTATTAATTGTAAGATAGCCAAAGAATTGAATTGCTTCCTATATTTAGCACCATAGTATCAAGTGATGGATGCAAGTGGAGGAACCATAAATTTCTCTAGAAAGTGCCATAATATCAAGCAATCCACAGGAGAATATGTATTGAATATCCCAATGCTTTCCATTCAAATGGGTGGTGTTGATGTTGTACTAGGAGTCCAATGGCTACAATCCTTGGGTACAATAGCTTTTAATTTTCAAGAAATTTTCATGAAATTTTGTTTGGAAGGAAAGGAATTTTAATTAAGGGGTATCACAAGGAAACCAGGAAAGATAATCAACTCTAATGGAATGACAAAGCTTCTAAAGAAAGAAAAATGAGGAATAATTGCAAAATTTTGTTTGCTACAGGTTACCAAATAAAAATCATCTATTTCTCCATATCTCCAAAATGCCTTGGACAATCATTCCAAGCTATTTGAGACTCCCAAAGGCATCCCACCAATTCATGATCATCATCATGCTATTCATTTGATTCTAGGAAGTGCCTCCAAGTATCAACCCTTACAAATATCCCTACGCCCAAAAGCGTGAAATTGAACGTATAATTGCAGAAATGCTAGAGGCTCGTATAATTCAACCTAGTCAAAGTTTTCTCTTTGCTCTAGTAGTATTACCGCACAAGAAGGATGGATCATGGCACATGTGTCCAAATTATAGGTGTTGGGTAAAATTAATTGCTTAATAAAAAAAACTAATCACTTGAACATTATTATCAACCTGATGAGTGTCTTTTTATTTCAAGGCAATCGGAAAACTATATGCATAACAATACCAATAGGCAAGATTGGTTCTATATGATTTTTTTCTATAATATCAAGCTCATTTAACAAGAAATAAAATGTAAGACTTGAAAATAAATACTAAATTAAAAATACGAAAGTAAATGACAGGAAAAACAATTATGCTAATCACAAAACTTGAATCATTGCTAAATTAAATCATACTTTGCTGAATTGGAAATTTAAGATATTGCACTCAACATAATTCAAATTCTAATATAGAGCAACAAATCAAATGAAATCTAAAAGTTGCAAGAAATAAAAAATTTGGAAAATGCAACAACTTAACAAATTACTTGATTAAAATGGAAATTTAGTTTAAAGAACAATGATTGAAATTCAAATAAACAAGCACACAACTAAACTACTATTAGGTCCCTATAATACTAGTGATTACCCCATTACTATTGTAGTTGTATCCCTTATTAATATTTTTGTGCCCCTATTGTCCCCATATTGTTATTAATGTTCCCCACATAATCCCTCTATTGTTTT
>APFE030638067.1:0-10868 GCA_000404065.3 Pinus taeda
ATTGTGACCGTCGGATTGTAAGTTACAAATGTACATAGTAAAGAAACACACTTTACCTAACTCTATACTAGACCAAGTTATACTTAACTATTCCTACGTGTCAGAATATCCTAACATGATATCGCGTCGCAACCTGGGATGATATTGCATCACAATGTTTTGGGGTTGATTCTTATTGCCACTGTGATTGCGATATGCAATCGCATCGCATCTCTACTTCCAACCTTGCTGGGGCCGATTACCTTAACTCCTCCATGCCTGAGATTTCGATATGCAATATTGCAAATCGCAATTGACACTGCCTGGGGGCCGATTCTTAACCCGATCTACCTGTTTCCTGTGATATGTGATATGTGAGGGAAAATGGTGGCGTTCTACTTGGTGCCTCCTCAGTCACTGAATGGTTTTGCCACGTCATCCAATCCTTCCATGTAGACAAGTCAAACTTGAACTTTGACTTGTTCTAATTTCTGCATACGAACTCAGATTTGAGTGTTGTTTACACCATTGGATTAAGAATGACAAGCTCTTCCTTCTGAAGCTAAACTTATCAAGTTTTTGACACTTTAATTTTTGAGCATAATTTTCAGCACTTGATCACTCCTCCCCATTGGAAGCCTTTTGGACCCCAAAAGGATCACTTTCAGTTATTGAACATATGAGGGTATTGTTCCCTCACCTTCCTCTCTTAAATCCATTTGGCCTTTGATGGTTTTTTAACTTTGAGACCCACTCGAAGATAACCAAAATTTCCCCTCTTTGATGACCTCATTCTTCTATAAAGTATGGTGTCTTGTTGAAGCTCATCAAGAAATTCTGGATAAAAATATTCAATTGATGGAATCTGTACACTTTATCCTTGATGTTCAATCAAAGGAGGCTCATACAATCTCAAATTTTCAACATTAACAAAAGAATAAATTTGCATATATGAAGGCAAATCAAGCTTGAAAGCATTATTACCAATCTTTTCGAGAATTTTAAATGGATCAACGGATTGATTTCAGCTTTTTACCTTCACCTTGAAGCCTTTCCTTGCTAATATAAAGCCAAACTTCATCACCTACTTGAAACCGATGATCCAAACGATGCATATCATGCCTTGCCTTATCCTTTCCTTGACTATTTTCTAGTTATTCTTGAATTGTTTGGTGAATCAACTGAATTTTCTCAATGAATTTCTTTGTCCATCTATAGCTACATATTTCTCAAAGATAAATCCAAAGGCGATTTAGGCAAATGACCAAGACATGCCTCAAAAGCTGAAGTTAGAGTAGAAGAGTGTTTTGCTCGGTTGTAAGCATGCTGAATATAATGCAACTATTCATCCCACAATTTAGGATGTTTGCTACAATATCCTCTTAGAAAATGAATAATTGTTCTGTTAACCAATTCAATTTGACCACCTGTTTGTGGATGGAAGGTTGTACTTTTCTTCAACTTGGTGTCCATCAAGTTCCATAAACTTGACCAAAAACTCCCAACAAATTGGGAATCACGATCACTTACAATAGAAGCAGGTAATCCAAAATGAACCCATACATTTTGAAAGAAAAGTTGAGCTGTTTGTTCAACTGTAATTTGTTTTTTACAAGGCATTAATATGAACATCTTGCTGAACCTATCCACAACTATGTACAAATAATCATGACCTTTTCTTGATAAAGGAAGACCGCCCAAAAAATCCATAGAAACACTCTCCCATGGACGTGAAGGCACTGGAAGTGGTGTGTACAGTCCTAGTTTCCTATTACTAGGCTTATTGACTGCACACAATGAACAACCTTTGATAAAAAGTAACACACTTTCAAGCATACGAGGCGAGTAAAAATACCTCTGAAGATTTTCCACTGTTTTACTTACACCGAAATGTCCAACAATAAGAGAAGCGTGTGCTTCCCTTGTGACATTTACTCTCTCTCCATGTGGAACACAAAGTTTTCCCAAATGATACAACATATTATCATGTACATGGTAGTCTAATTCCTCAACTTGGCGGCCTTGACTCAAGTTTGAATATACCTCTTGAAAGTTAGCATCTTGTGCATATTGTTCAACAAAACTTTCAGGCAAAACAAAATGATTCTTGAGTAAACGACTACATTAACAATCGGTCTAGAAAGCATATCAACAAATCTCCTATAAATACCTTTCTTGTACTTGATTACCAAGTGGAATTGCTGTAAGAATCCAATCAAACGAAAGTGCCTTGATTGCTGCAATTTTGTTTGAGATTGTAGATATTGCAAAGGTTGATGATCAGTGTGAGTAATGGTTTCTTTTCCCATCACGTAATGCTTCCATTTATTCACACTTTGCATGAACGTGTAAAGCTCTTTATCATAGGTAGGATAATTAATAACAACACCATTAAAAATCTCAGAATGAAATGAAATGGGCTTACCATGCTATAAAAGAATTGCACCCATGGCGTAGTCACTTGCATCTGTTTGTATTTCAAATGGTTGTTTCAAATCCGACAATGCTAATTTAACTGGGGCTGAACTGATCTTTTGTTTTAAAGCGTCGAATGCTTTTTTCTGTTTGCCTCCCCACTAGAAGACAACCTTCATGCTAGTCAAAGCATGTAGTGGCGCTGCTATGGAAGAGAAATTGGCAATGAACTTCCTCCAGTACTGCAATGCTCCCAGAAAACTCCTTACTTCTATAAATGATTTGGGAATTGGCCAATTCACAATGATTGAAACTTTAGAGGGGTCAATCTTCAACTCAACTCCTCCAACTATGTGGCCCAAATACACTAAGGAATTTTTCCCGAATCACATTTAGACATCTTCAGAAATAACTGTTGTTTTTTCAAGACATCTAACACTTCCCATTTTTGGTGGAAATCCCTTTGGTTCTTGGAACATATCTCCATATTGATTGAACAAATCAACTAATTCAGCTTTCAGCTTTACGTCACATCCTGCAAAGGATTCCTGCTCCATGTCATTCTTCTACTTGATCATAAGGAGCACAAGACTCTTGCTAGAATTGACCAGTCGCTTCATTTGCCGTGCGCTTGCCAAAGACAGATTAAGCTTTCTGCGATGGGCTCTCACAATATAATCTACACCATCTTTGAACAAATGGTGTTTGTTCTCAAATATATGGAAAATGGCTTTCATATCATATAAATACGAGCTTCATAACACAATCCCAGAAATATCCAGTGACACTACATCTAATTCGACTTCATCAATGAAATTGGTAGTGATTGCAAACCTGAATACACATTTTCATGTGACCTATAGATTGACATCCTTGGTTATCCAACCCAAGGAATACGTTTTATGATGAGGCATGGTTTCCAGATTCAATTTCTTGACCAAGTCTGTAGAAATTAAGTTTGCCTGGGATCCATTGTTAAACAATGTATCAATTTGGGTGTGTTTGGAAATAACTCGGATATGGAACAAATCTATTATGTTTTCCTCATTTGAAGAATTGTTAGAGTTATTTGTTGCTCTAGTTCTTGCCATGAATTCCTCTTTATTTGTTTTTTCCATGAATTTTCGCTTAGTGATTGTGGCTACAATTATTGATTCATCACCTAATTTGGAACCCAAGTCTTGTTGTACAACAACGTTTGCCCTATGTTTCCCTTTATTGTTGGATTTCTTCGATCTTAATTCAGGATGAAGCTTCCAACAATGTGCTTCATAATGACCCTCCTTGGAACAATTCCTGCACATGGGTTTCTCCCCTTCTTTCTTAACATAAGCATTTTTCTTCTGCTTTCCTTTAAATTTCTTCCCTTTTCACCACTCTGGAATGGATTCTTCTTACCTTCTTCTCGTACATTTTTCCCTCTTGCTTCAAGGTGTGTAGCTTGAATATAGACCTCATCAAGATTTGTGGGACTAAACATAAGAATGGTGTGTCAAAGATAGCTATGCAACCCTCCTATGTATTTCAACAAGGTATCTTGTGACTGTAAGTCTACTCCTAGCATAAGAGATCTTCTGCTAAACTCTTGAGTGTACTCTTGCACATTCTGACCTTTTAACTGTCTGAAATTTTGCCAATTCATGATATCTTTTTTCACATGAGCTAAAGGGTAGAATTGTATTTTTATAGCAGCAAATCAGACCAAGTAATAGAGATCTTACCATGTTTTTTGCTCTCGTCTTGAGTCCTTGCTTCCCACCAAATGAGTGTTGCACCCTCCATTCTCAATGAAGCCAACTGAATTTTGATATCATCCTCTTGAAGGTTCTGAATTCTACAATACACCTCCAACTGATGAATCCAGTTATCCAACTTTTATGCGTTAACTTCTCCATTGTACATTGGAAACTTGAATTTAACATAAAGCTTTAGAAAAGGTGATTTACTCGTTTCTTTTGAAGAATGATGATGAGTATGAGTAAGGGTTGTATTAGTGGAAGAGTGTGAAGATACTTGTGAAGAAGAATATGAAGAAGATGGTGGAGAGGGTGGAGGTTTTTCTCCATTCCCATTACCTCATTTTCCATTACCTCCTCCTGAAGAGCCTTCTCCTTTAGGAGGTTTGTAACTTTCTCCTTGCAATCTACTATTCCTCTCTTCATAAAGGACCTTCACCATCTCTATCATATCCAAGAAAGCCTTTCTGAAGGTCTTCTCATATTCTGTTATGTAAAAAGGTTCTCCTCAAGGAGACATGATCTCTGGAGTTTCAACTACAACTTGAGGTTGAACTGGTGTTGGAGTCTCAACTGCAACTTCTGCAACTTGACGATGTACTGGTGTAGAAGACTTTGGAAAAATTTCTCTTGTCCCCTTAACCCAAATTCAGGGCTTTCAACCAACTTTCTTCACCTCTTTTGAGCTTTAACCTTGTAAGCATGACATAAACTTGCAAACAATTAAATCCTTTTTTCAAAAAGCAAATCTAGAAAGCAAACACCAGTGCTCTGATACCAACTTGATCTGAAATGGAGTAGATTAGTAATGCTGTGCTAATTCCCCATTCAGAATAAAACCCAAGATGCTTATCATTTTCTTATCAAGTGCTTAAGGATTCAATACTTTTGCTTAATTAACTGATTCCCATGAGAGTTTCTTATGTAAATGTTATAAACAATTTAACATAACACATGTTGAATAACAACAATATAATAGCAAATAACATCAAAATACAACACCCAACAAACACATGATAAAGGAGTTCACCCCTCCCGGGCTATGTCTCCTTGGTCCAACTTCCAATGGCTTGGTCCTCTCTATTATGCTCAAAATTACAACAAAAGTGTGTTTACAATGCTCAGATGCCTCTAAAACTTGTCTCAGTGAGTTCATAATACTCAAAAATCACTATCTAGCCTCTTTTTGCATCCCATTTGGATAAGAACTAAAGAAGTTATGACTTCTCCCAGTTTTTCCACTATTTGTTCTGCAAAATGCTCCAAAACCAACAGAAAACCACATTTTCGCTCCAAAATCCACTAACCGAGTGATATTTTTGCTACGCCGTGGGCCATAACCTATTGGCCGGATCGCGAATCACAATCGACGATGTCTGGCGGTAATAAACTGTTGGCTTGTTCTCTTTGCAATTGCGGTATACGATAGCGGTTTATCGCATTGCAATCTGAGCCGATATCGCTTCGCCACATGGGCCAATATTGTATCACAACATCTGGGGCTGAGTCTTATTTCCACTGTGATTGCAATACACAATCGCATCGCATCGCTACTCCCAACCTTGCGGGGCCGATTACCTTAACTCCTCCTTGCCTGCGATTGCGATATGCGATATCACAAATCACAATTGGCACTGCTTGGGGCCGATTCTTAATCCAATCCACCTGTTTCCTATGATATGCGATATGCGAGTGCCAATGGCAGCCTGCCATTGTCGCTTCCTCAGTCGCTGAAGGGTTTTTCCACATCATCCAATCTTACAACGTAGACAAGTCAAACTTGATCTTTGACTCGTTCTAACTTCTGCATACGAACTTGGATTTGAGTGCCGTTCACACTGTCAGATTCAGAATGACGAGATATTCTATATGAAGCTAAACTTATCAAGATTATGATACTTTGATTTTCGAGCATAATTTTGAGCACCTGATCACATTTAGACTCTCATTCATGCCTTTAATTATTAATTTAGGAACATATTTCAACATATATCGATCCTCTTTATCTGTGTGTTAATCCAAATCTTGAGATAGTTTGATAAAATGAGATGTTGTCACCTCTTGGATGAGTTTTTAGTCTTCAAATATTTTCCCCTGATGATGAATTTATGCTATATTGTTGTTTCAATCTTTTTTATTAGCTTGATTATGGAGGAACTTCATATTTCTTTCCCCTGACTTCATCCATATACTCCGAGACTTCAAACTCCGTTTTTCTTCCTCTTGGCAAAGGAGCGAGTGGTATGATTGGAAGGTATTAAGTTCATCGGACAAAAGTTCCTTAGAAAGTAATCATATTCTAGTTGAGATTGAATTTGCTCTACTCACTTTTCCAAAGAGTAGAGAGAGGATTCACTAGCCTCTTTCTCCTTTTTCAACCACCACTTTGTGTTATGTTTGAGCCTTTTTATTTTATTCTTTTCTGCCCACTGATTGCATGAAGAAGAAACTTCATCATGGAAGCCTGAATTATGGAGCCAAAGTGCAGAAAATCTAGAGGGATGGGTTTGTAATTTTGCGGGGTGTTCATTTTGAGCATTATAGGTCTGTGATTCACTCTATTCAAAGGAATAATGGAAGATTGAAACTCGAGGTCCAAAGATAGGAGGATGTCTGAAATCAATAATCTGTGTAGATGGGTTGCTATGTGACGAAGACCCATCCTCCTATTATTCCATGTTTATTTTATCTTTAAAGGATTTATGTCAATCATATTAAGGGTACTGATAATATCTTCCATGGCTTCTTGGTGGGGGTCTCTAACTAGATATCCTCCTTTTTTTTTTCATTTTAATGGAGCAGTGTGTTTATGTCCCCCCCAACAATACAATTTGTTTTGAAAGCAATGTCTTTAAGACCCATTAAAGAGTTCTAGAAATCATGTTTTTCACGAAATATCATAAGCATATACAAATTTACGATAGTGCATACTTGATTAAGGGAAAAAATGTTGAAAGTGGTCGTGATCCAATGTTGTGATTTCTTGTTGTCTAGAAGTTTTATCTGATCAAGGTCCCATAACATACTCAAACCTCTTGACACACCTCAAGAACTGATCTCAATATGTTGACTCTTATTCCATATCTTACTCTGCTTTGAAACAAACTCCTTCTTATCTACTCTAGTTTCCTAGAAGAGGGATATTGTGGGCTTTTCTTCAGGAAGCAAATATTTTGCTTCCATTATTGTTTTATTTGATCTCGAGCCCCTGCAATTCCAGGTGAATTTTTTCATGATTTACTTTTGGTTTGGGTTGCCCACTTCATGGGGCTGGTTGCAACACCTTTCTTTCCTTCTTTATTACCCAAATCAACAAGATGATGTTGGATGGTGCTTTGAAAAACCATCTCCTTGTACTTATTTACTTGGGCTGTGCGAATTTCTTTGTTAGTTTTCCTATCTGTATGATGGGTCTTTTGTTCCATGTCTTTGCCAATGGCTTCTTTTGGGGAGAGATAATTCTCCTCTTCATCTTTTGACAAGTTGACAAAGTCATTTTGGGAGGATTTAGGAATATAGTTTCCCTCTTTATTTGGATTGGGAAGAGGATTGTTCATTAGGGTTGGCTTAGATTTGTGAGAATCACCTTCTTTTTCATTTAGATTTGCAGTGTCTCTGCTATAGGGATTAATGAACGGGTGTTTGGTGATGGAGATACCCTCAAGGATCTTCCTGGGATCCTTGGCAGACTGTCAGATTATTTGCAGTTGGCACAAAGATACATGCATATCCATGTTAATCAAATGAGAATCAAAGCACGAAGAAGGATTTATTACCTCAAGTCTTGGTGTGGTGTTGCTGGAGAGTGCGAAGTAGTGGAGTGGAAGACCCCTCAGCTACTGCCAAGATCAAAACTTGCACATAGATAAGACAAGGCATAATATCACAACATATAACTTTGACAATCAATGAACTCACATATAGAGATATCTAATTACATGTATCTAAGCCACTCATAATAACGACATTGCATAAACCTGTAAACTAATTACAATACCAATGCCATGGAGTGGAAAACACAATTGCAGTTCTATATTAATGATAGAAAAGGGTAATTACAACCATCGGTTGTATTAGCCTTTCCTTACTCGTCCATCTCCTCTCTCTCTCCCTTCTTAACCTCTTGTAGTGCCTTTGTCGGATACTAGCTTCGACAGTCAAATAGGCAATCCTTTCAAATGTTTCGACCTTTTCCACAGTGGACCTAGCCTCACATATATAGCATGAGAGGATAAACCTTGCCAAATCCTTTATGAGTTCCTTTGGAAAAATCAGAGATGTTTCCATGCTTTTGTGCTATTTCCCCGTTTGTAGACTCTGTTAGGAATAGTAATTCCTCCAAACAGGTCGAATCTTGATGTTTCCCTGCTTTTATGAGCTGACATAGGAGTGAATATCAAGACCTTTCTTGGTCAAATTGTTCCTTTGACCCATGGAAACTCACTTAGGTTGATTAACACTCTTCTTGAGGCAACAAACAAAGTTACCCTAGGCACTAAATCACCTGATGCATTGCTAGGAAGCTTTATAAAGCAGGTTGCTAGTTCCTGGAGAGCATTAGATTGACAAATAGGTCTATGAACTTGGACAGTCTTTCAGTCATCCTGCCTTTCTCCTCTAAGCTGGTGAGGAGGTCATTTTCTTGTGTAACAAGCTCATACTTATTTTGATTTCCTCCTCTTGACTGATTGATGCCTTCCTTATCTTAGTTGGGATTTCTAGGGTTTGCATTCTCTTTGTATTTATGAGAGGGTCTATCCTATTGAGGAGGGTGTTGCTTATTATGGAATTTCTTTCTTTTGGATTGTTGCCACTAATCCCCTTGCTCTCCTTTATTTTCTTGACTGGTTGTGGTTTTGGAGCAGTTTTTGGAAAAATGGCCATATTCATGGCAAGCTTGACATTTAAATTGTAGTTGATCATAATCAACTTCTTGAATGTCAGTCCAATCATCCATACACATGTTTATGGTGGTTGGGAGTCCTTTTTCAAGATCCACTTCTACACTTATTCTGACACAAGCAAATAACCCTTCTTTAGGCTATGCACAGTCGATGTACTCACGAGAGAGTTCCCAATGAGCCTAAAAGTACTGTCATTCCAATAGTCCAATGAAATATAAGGAAGTTTAACCTAGATTGGCACTTTTGTTGGAATATCACAATATGGGTTGAAGTTAGGGTTCCATCTGTCCAAATACAACCCCTGGGGTCCATAAAATAAGGCCCACTTCTGAAAATTAGACCGTTGTCTTCTTTGTGCTCGAAAAAGAAGGCGAAGAATCCCTTATTCTCGATCCATGTTCTTATTGATCTTGGGGAGGGCCACAAGCTAGTAAATTGGCCAATCAACCCCCCAACTTCTAGTTGGAGGGCCCTTGACCAAGCTTGAGGATAAGAAACTAATACTTTAGGAATATCATCCAATTTCTTAACATATTTAGAGGATGACGTCTTCTAAAATTTGGCACCATTGATGACCAAATTGTTAACGGCCGACTTCTCACGTAAGAGGTTCCTGGGCCAGACTAGTCATAATACACTGCCCGACCAAGAAGCGAAAATGAAAAGGATAAGAACACTACATACTTACTAGAAGAGAGTCGAACATGGTGAGAGTCCCCTCTTCACGCCAACGCAAGCCAATGAGTTGATTGAGGGTTTCCCTAGGGTTCGCATGAAGGAGCCGCATGCCTAACGAACCGCCCGTATGTTTTCACTTTTCATTGTAAGGGATGTGTGTAATTTATTGCATTCTTAATATAAAGTTGATATATAATAATTAAAAATTATTAATAACTTCAAAAAAAGAATTATATACATATAGATATAGATATATAAAGAAAGAGAGAATTCTTATTCCATTAATAGGAGATTTGAATTTGGTCTATTTTTTTTAATATGGAAGTTGAATGCCCTCTTAAAATAATTAATATATAAATAAATAGTATAAATATATATTATCAATAATATATTATATCATAATATTTCCCGATGGGGGCGATCATTTTTGGGTCTAGTTGGTGGTGCATAAGATCGTGAAGCCAGAGGGGCCTCCACCGCCGCACGAATGCAATGAAGGGACGTTGGAACCCATACCCCGCTCCTCGCGAGCAATGTTTAATACCGCATAGGGACATGTAGATGGTCATTCGTAGGTGTTAGGTGATGAGGAGAGAGTGTTGGGAGAGAAAGAGGTGTGGTTTGTTTATGTCTTTGCTTAGGATGTGGCTTGGGGCAACAGAAAAAGATGAAAATGTCAAATGTGGATGGGAGGAGAATTGGCACCTGCATCAAGCATGACCATGGGATCTGGGGGAAGAGTTCTCTATTCGACATGAAGGATTATTTGGTTCCGAGACTAGAATGTGTGGGTGGGAGTAGACACAAGTTTTCCTTATTCTAGCTCTATCTCTAGTTCGAGGAGGCTTCACTAGAGAGTCAGTTTGTTGGGGAGAGCGACTTTAGGTGCCATATCTAGGGTGGTTCGAGCTTTGCGGACCCCGAGACCTATGACGTGCCTTCCTACTTCTTTGCAGGCCATGGTTTACGGTGCTGGTGTTTGGAACTTTGGGCTCTTTGGCTCTGGTACAATAAGTGGAGTTTAGTATTGTCAATTTAGAATTTCATGGTGTGTTTCTTAGGTCAGGCAGCATGCTTCCTATGGCAGTGCGGCTAATGGTGGTGGTGCTGGTTGTATGCCTCTACAGCGAGGGCATGTTCGTGGGGGGGGGGGGGG
>APFE030638075.1:0-17040 GCA_000404065.3 Pinus taeda
GAAAATTATATATTACAGAGAAATGGAACACATAAAATATTGCAGAAACACAAACATAGAAAATGCAAAAAAGAAGAGAGACACAAATATACGTGGCTCACCCAATTTGGGCTACATACAAAAAGAAACAACCAATCCTTCCTTTTATATTATGAAGAAAAATGAATAGATACAACCTACAACAGATCCATTGTAATTTCCTCTTCACTCTCACACAATCTCCTCTTTCTTTCTCGCTTAGAATACACATATACACAACCTCAATATAATTCCCTCATATATAACGGGGGGTTTCTTCTAGGGAAAAAAAAAATAAATTAAACATAACTTCTACGATCAAATCATCCACCTAATGAACGTCTTAGATTGACTACGAAATTACACCATTTTACCAGGTAATTTTACATCTATTTTTTAGCTTTGGGGTGCTGCCCCCGAATCCCTACCGAGGGCCCATTGGGCCCCAGACCCCCCCTGCCAGTGAGTATGGGCTCCCCCATGTGGAGGGGTGTATAGTATTCCTGGGGTATACATCCGACTGAAACAAAGACCTTTGAATAAAGAAGATAATCAGGCTCCACACTCAATAAACTCCCACTTGGAGACTGATTATAGCAACTCCACTGCTACTTCATTTGTTGGACAATGACTCCACTTTGAAACTAGTTGTTTCTCATCTTCATCATCATACTTGAAGACAATTGAAACCGGGCAGGATCTTAGTTTCTCCCTGGTTACAACTTTTGTTAACATATCTGCAACATTTTGGCTAGTGTGTACCTTTTCCAGCTTCAATTTTCCATCTTCCAACTTTTACCGTATGAAGTGGTACTTGAGCTGTATATGTTTAGTATTGGAATGAAATGTTGAGTTATTTACAAGATGAATGGCACTCTGTTTTTCACTGTATAACCTTCCCAACTCCTGCTTCTTACCCAATTCATCCAAAAACCATTGTAACCAAATCATTTATTTACTAGCCTCTGTATCAGCAACATACTTTGCTTCCATTGTTGAGAGTGCAACAACACTCTGCAATTTTGAAACCCAACTGATAGTTGTTCCACCTACAATAAATACATACCCTGTGGTGCTCCTCATGTTATCTCTATCACTTGCCATATATACATCAACATATCCTTATAGAGCAATGTTTGAACCACCAAAGCATAATTCTTGATATGTGGTACCCGTCAAATACCTGAGAATCCACTTCACTGCCATCCAATGTTCTTTTCATGGATTTTTCATGTACCTGCTTACAACTCCCACCGCATGTGTAATATCAGGCATTGTGCAGACCATTGCATACATTAAACTTCCAACTACTGATGCATCTGGAACTTTAGACATATAATCCATCTCTTTCTAAGTCTTTGGACAAATCTCATAACTTAGTTTGAAATGGCTAGCCAAAAGTGTACTAACTGGTTTTTCATTCTTCATATTAAATCTTTTCAACACCTTTTGTATGTACTCACTTTAAGACAATGTTAATTTGCGATTTTTCTTGTCTCTACTTATTCTCATACCAAGGATTTGTTTTGCAACACCCAAATCCTGCATTGCAAATGCATTTGTCAATTTCCTTTTGAGCACATTTTTTCCTGAATGTTATAACTTGCAAAAAGCATGGCATCTACATAAAATAACACTATAATATAGTTTCCATCATTTTTCCTTTTGAGATAAACACAATTATCAGAGTGACATCTAGAATAACCTTGTTCAGACATCAACTTGTCAAATTTTAGATACCACTGCCTTGGAGCCTGTTTTAAGCCATACAATCTCTTCTTCAACCTGCACACTAGTTTATCATTCCCTTTGACCTCATATCCTTATGGCTGCTACATATATATCTCTTCCTCCAAATCCCCATGGAGAAAGGTTGTGTTTACATCTAACTGCTCAAGATGTAAATCTTCTACTGCTGCTAGACTTAAAATAGTTCTGATTGAAGTCATTTTAACAATAGGAGAAAATATCTCATCAAAGTCTATACCTTTTTTTGTGCAAACCCCTTCACCACAAGTCTAGCTTTATACCATTTTTTATCTCCATCTTATTCCTTCAACCTGTAAACTCATTTATTCTACAATTTTGTTTTACCTGCAGGAAACCTAAATAAGTCCCAAATATGTTTATGTACCAAGGAGTCCATCTCTTCTTTCATGGTTATCTCCTACTTCTTTCTACTTTCTACCTAAACTGCTTCTTCATAACATTCTAGTTCGCCAGAATCAGTCAACAATACATAATATAATGAAGGAGAGTATTGTTCAGGGGGTCTACTTATCCTGGTAGATATTCTAACACCACTTTCAGGTGTTTGAGGTGCATGTTGTTGTTGTGGTTACTATTGTTGTTCTGGATATTAATCATTATGATTTTCAAGCACCTTTAATTTTTCTGTGATCTCATCAAGAACTATGTATTCTCTATTTTCTTTTTCCTCTTTCTTTTCCGACATCTAATCCTTATACAAAACCTTTTATTGAATATGACATCTCTGCTCCTAATGATTTTGTGATTTTCATAGTCATATAAGTGATAACCAAAATTATTAACACCATATCCAATAAATGTACCTTTCTTTGATTTTTCCTTGAGCTGTGTTCTATTTTATTTATTAGTGTGGACAAAGGCTTCACAACCAAAAGTCTTTAACAATGAGTAGTTTACCTTTTTTCTGTCCATTCCTCCTCTGGAATACCTCCATCCAAGCAACTTGAAGGCCCTCTTTTTATTAGATAAACAAAATATCTATAGCATCTGCCCAAAATTGTAAAGGCACTCCTACATGCAATCTCATGCACCTTGCATGCTCCATGATTATCATGTTCATCCTTTCTGACACACATTTTCTTGTGGTTTTCCTGGAACTATCTTCTCTCTGTGAATTCCATGCTCTGAGCAATACTTATCAAACTCTTCACTGCAATATTCACCTCCATTGTCTTATCTGAGACACTTCAACCTTTTCCCTATCTCATTTTCAGCCAAAGCTTTCCATTTTTTGAAACTATCAAATGCATGATATTTATTTTAAATACAATAAATCCAGGTTTTTCTCGTTGCATCATCAATAAAAGTAACATAATAATGAGAGACACCAAGAGATGATACCTGAGCAAACCCTCCTACATCTGTATGCACAATCTTTAATTTTTATTTCTTCTTTTATTTTCCAACTCTGAGGAATCTTACTCTCTTCTATTTTCGATGAACACAATTCTCACAGAATTCCAAATCAACATGCTTCAAACTTGGCAAAAAATTTCTTGAGTGAAGAATATTCATCCCCTTCTGACTCATGTGCTTGAGCATATGATTCCACAATGTTGTATCTGCTCCTGTAGAGGTTAAAGCATCAAGAGAATTTGAAATACCATTACATAAATACCATGTACCAACCTTTTCTCCTTTTCTTATTAATAGGGCTCCTTTAGTGACCTTCCAAGTTTTATCTGTAAAAGTAGTTTTCACCTCCCAACTGCCCTATTGAAATTAGACTTTTCTTCAGATCTGGAACATGCATTACCTCCTTCAATAGTCATTGGTTTCCATTTTATTGTTTTACGAAAACTTTACCCATTCCAATGAATTTATAGGGTTTATCATCACCCAAATGAACTTGTCCAAAATCTCCTTGAACATAATAATGAAAATGTTTCCTATCAGGTGTGGCATGGAATGAGGCCCCTGAATATACCACCCAGACATCAATAATATTTTCTAATGAAAGAATCTAACCATCGTGCAACACATCACCTACCACATTTTCTTCATGGTTGTTTTCTTGTTACATGTCTCCTTCTTTTCCCTTCTAATAATTACAATCTTTCTTCAGGTGTCTATTCCCAAATTTCCAACACATTATCCCTGATTGGGACTTGGATCTACCTTTCCTTGACTTACTGCGATATCTTGGGCTCTTTCCTCTTTCCATTTTTCTTCCCCTAGTCTCTGCAGTCAAAGCATTATCCCATGTCTCACGAAAGTTTTTGCATCACATTTCCTCGCTAAGAATTGCACTCACAACATCATCAAACTTTAAAGTACTAGATCTAGAGACAGAGTTAATAATGGTCATAACTAAACCATTCCAACTTTCTGAAAATGAGCACAAAAATAACAAATCCCTAAATTCATCATCAAAATTTACCTGTACAAAACTTAACTGACTAGTAACCATATTAAATTCTTTTAAATGGTCAGCAACAGATCCACCTTTTGACATCTTCATATTAAATAAGCTTTTCATAAGAAATAACTTATTTGAGGACGGGGGTTTTTCACACAGTTTGGCCAATGTTGATATTAAACCCTCTGTTGTTGTTTCCTTTGAAATATTAAAGGCTACCGATGCTGCTAGGCATAGATGTATTATTCCAAGTGCCTTTCTGTTAAGAATATCCCATTCTATGTCTGTCATACTCATCGGCTTCTTTGCCACTTTCCGCTCAATGGTAGGTATAGATATTTTTGATATAGATAATCTTCCATCTACATCCTCCACAGCTGGTAGTTTTGGCTGTTAATTTTTTCAACCCTAAACCTATCATCTTCCGCCATTAGTCCCACTCAAACCAGGAACCCTTCTCTCCTACGAGTTTATCAGCCAAATAGACCTTTGGCTCTGATAGCAGTTGTTAGAAAATTATATATTGTAGAGAAATGGACACATAAAATATTGCAGAACCACAAACATAGAAAATGCATAAAACTAGAGAGACATAGATATACGTGGTTCACCCAATTTGGGCTACGTCCATGGAGAAACAACCATTCCTTCCTTCCTTTTATATTATCCAGCAAAATGAGGAGATACAACCTACCGCAGATCTGATGTAATTTCCTCTTCTCTCTCACACAATCTCCTCTCTTTCTCGCTCATAATACACATATACACAGTCACAATACAATTCCCTCATATATAGTGAGGGGTTGCCTTCTAGGGGAAAAAACACTAAATTAAACATAACTTCTACAGTCAGATCATCCGCCTAATGAACGGCTCAAATTGACTACAAAATTATAACATTTTAGAAGGAAAATTTACATCTATTTTTTAGCTTCGGGGGCACTACCCCCGAACCCCCTGCCTCGGACCCCCCCAACAGAGGAGGATGCCCCCCCCCGAAACCTTCGCGGGGGGGACAAGTCCCCCCCACCCGCGTGTGGAGGTTGTACAGTAATTCTGAGGTATACATCCGGCTGAAAACAAAGACCTCTGATAAAGAAGATAATCAAGCTCCACACCAATAATATATAATAATATATATATAATATATATTATATATATATATATTATATATATATATATATATATGATATATATATATATATATATACTATATATATCTATATAATATAATATAATATATATATATATACAATATTAATTCATAGCTTGGGGAATTAAAAATGCTTCAAAACGTGAAGCATTTTCAAGAAGTTGAAAATGCTTCAAAGGTTGAATTTGTCATTCAACAATCTCAAAGGGGAAATTCCATAAGGAGGGTTTATTTCAAATAAAACATTGTCATGTCCTTAATTGGAAATCCTAGCCTTTGTGGGCCACAAGAATTTCTGTTACCTGCATGTCAAACACTAAGAGCTCATTTTGCACTTGTGAAAGGAGTGATATCGCGAGTGAGTGGAGCTACTGATTTTATACTTTGTTGTTTATTTTTGGGATCCTTTGGAAAAGGAATATTCACATGCAAAAAAATGATTTCTCACAAACCATTTTGCAAAAATTGGAGCACAAAAGGATCTCATATCAAGAGCTTCACATATCAACTAATGGATTTGCAGAGGCCAACTTGTTGAGAATAGATCATTTTGGTTTAGTTTATAAAGGAATTTTGAGTGATGGCACACTATTTGCTGTGAAGGTTTTCCATTTGCTAAAAGAGAAAGTTGACAAGAGTTTTAGATTAGAATGTAGTGTCTTGCAAAAGGTTTGACATCGAAATCTGGTGAAAATTGTAACCTCATGTTGAAACATTGATTTCAAAGGATTAATGTTCAAATTTATGTCTAATGGAACTCTCGAGAAGCATTTGTATCCTAATATAGATGACAACAATGGTGAAGATGCATGTGAAATGGGACTAAAAATATGATTCGACATTGCAATAGCTGTGGCCCATGACATTGAATATCTTCATCATGATTGTTTTATGCAAGTAGTGCATTGTGATTTAAAACCCAATAATGTTCTTATTGATGAAGACATGTTAGGGCATGTAACAATTTTTGGTATTGCAATATTAATTGATGAAACCTCTACTAATTCACTTACTTCAACACTTTATTTGAAAGGATCTATGGGCTATATTGTACCAAGTATGACATTTAGAATGTTAAATGTTTACTTGTCATTTCTAAATGTCTCAACAACATTTTTGTATGGACCATTAGAGTAAAACTTGATGAATGTTATATTGAATGCAGACTATGGATTTGGTGAGTCAGTGTGTACAAAACAAGATATTTACAGTTATGGAATTTTGTTATTAGAAATGATTACTAGGAAACGACCAACTAATCATATGTTTTTTGGAGCCCTGAACTTGCACAAGTGGTTAAATCTAGCCTTTCCAAGTAGAGTAAAGGAGGTAATTGACCAAAACCTTCTTAGGGAGGTGGATGGAGATGAATTTGAAGAAAATACTGTATTCAATTGCATATTTTCTTTGATACAGGTTGGTTTTCTTTGTTTGAAAGATTCGCCCAATGAACTAACAACTATGAGCGATGTGGTCATGGTATTAGAGAGCCTTAGAAATGATTTGGGGGCAAATGTAGTTGCTTCTAGGAGCCTAAGACAAAGCAAATCTAATTCTCTTAGCAATACAAATGTAATAAAGAGTGACACACATGCATCAATCTCATAGTTCTTCTTTATTTTATTTTGTGAAAATTGCAATAACAGAATATTTCAATATTGTCATTATTCATATAGTGGCACTTATTTTTTTTAACTTATAATTTTTGAAGTAAACTTCTATTAGTATTTATATCTATATGTCAATATTTTCAAAATAAAAAGTGCATGCGTTTGTAACACAATATATTGTGAATTGCAAATGTGCATTGACTTATTTTATTATCCATCCATAATATCAATGTTTTTAATTGCCTAAAAATTAATTCCATTATTTGTTTTTCTATAAATAAAAATATATAATATAATAATAAATAATATTTAATTATTATAAAGTATATAACTGTAAAAAAAAGTCCTCTATGACTTATGAGCATATTTTTTAGCTTAATAAATTGATTTTGTGAATTATGTTGGAGTTTAATTACTTTTCTAAAATTATTTTTAATTATTTGATCAAACTTTTATGAATATTCACTATCTATTTAGGATTACTATTAATGTGAAAATTAAATGTTTTAATAACAATTTATTAAGTAGATGGAAAAATTATCTCTTAATGTGATTTATTACTATCATCCATGAGGTCAATATTCATATCCACAAAATAAATAAGAACCCCTCTCACAAAAAATCATATGAAATTAATTGTGTTGTTTATGGAACACAAAAGAATGTATTATTATTATTGTAAATTCAACTAAATTTTTTTATTTTATTTTATTTTATTTTTTTAACAATAATTGAAATGTTGAATTTCCATTTTAATGTGGCTTTTTCAATTTCATGTAAAATCTTATGAAACATCAATACATTCTATCATTTAATATATAAATTTATCATCAAATTTCCATCTATATAATTTGGTTAAATTAATTACAAAAATTTAAAATTCGACTATATTAAATAATATTTCTAATTTTTATATAAATAAGGTTAATGAGTCAATAATGGAACTTGATGTTGTTGTGTTGTATACAATGTAATATTTAAGTATACAGTTTTGATTTAAAAATCATGTTGAAAGACATTAAAATTTATATTAGGAAACTACGACTTATTATAATTTTTAATCATTTTGACCTTCTTCAGTTAAATTTAAATATATTGTTTACAAATTTTCTATGCACGTATATTGTTGGACACGTGTTTCAGAGATATCTTTGCCCTTTCAACCCTTCTTGTCTTCAAAGGATTTTTGTTGAACATGTAGATATTTGGCTTCTTCTAGTAAGGTTTCTTATATTGCAGTGAACACTTCAATTTGATAATCTATTGATAAAACAATGAGATATGGAAATTGACGATTTATGCTATGCTCCTATTGAGAAAGTAATGAGTAATGAAAGTTAAGGTTTTACGTGAAGTTGGCCTCTCTAGCTCCAAATGGATAGAGGTTTGTTGAATATGGTATAAATGTTATTATTTCAAAATTGTAAATCGCATAGGTTTCATTTCTCAAATTTCTAAGTGGCATGTTCATTGAATTTACCTGAAAAATACATTAGGCTCTATTACAATTTCAATTATAAATTTACAGAGTCTAATGAAATTATATCTTTCTTCCAACTCCCTGTTAAGGAAAATTACAATTACTCAAGAATTTGAAAATGCTTAAGTATTTGAAATTATCATTCAACAATCACATGGGCAAGATTACAAAAGAAATGTTTTTTTTTCCAAATAGAACAATTGTCATCTCCTTCATTGGAAATCCTAGTCATTTCAAACCATAAGCAGTCCAATTACCTATCTCTCTAAACAACAAGAGGTCATTTTTCACTTGTGAAAGAGTATTATGTCTTATGAATGGATCTATTGCTTTCATGCTATGTTGTCTACTTTTCAAATTCATTTGGAAAGGAAATGTGTGTATGTAAAATGTTTACTCCTTGTAATGTATTACCCAAAATGTTAGAGTAGAAAAGGATCTCATAACAAGAGCTTCACATAGTAATTAATGGATTTACGAAAGTAAACTTGTTAGGAATGAAGAGTTTTGGTAAATTTAGAAAGGAACATTGAGTGATGACATAGTTGTTGCTATTCAATTTTTCTAGTTGCAAAAGACAAGGTGTTTTGCAACCAAATGACAAGATAGAAGAAACGATAGATCAACATCCTGAAAATCAGTCTCTTTGTGGTGGAAACCTCCTTTACATCACGTAGCTGAAAAATTCTTGGATGATACAAATGACAAGACCTCCTTTCAATATATAGGAGTCTAAGGGGTCAAAATACAATGAGAGCCTACATAGCAATAATAATGCAAGGCACAATAATAACAATATGGGAGGCACATTAATAGTAAAAATAAGGGGGATACACTAACAATAAAAAATAAAAGTACTACACTAGTATTCTAGGGACCTAACATGCCCATCTCCTTCAAAGAAAGTGTTGTCCTCAACACTTGAGTAGCTCTGGATGCTTCTGTATAAAATTCTCATCCTCCCATGTGGAACCTTCAAAGGGTAAGTTCTTCCACTTAATGAGATACTCTGAAAATGATCTATTTCGTAGTTGTCAGGTTCTTGTTTATGTTAGGGTGCAACCCTAACCCATTTATTTATGTAATAATCCCAATGGCCTGAGTCATAGTCATAGTTAGTTAGAAAGTAAATAAAGCTCGCATTAATAATTGTAAGTGGTTGACCCGTATTAGAGAAAAGGGACCAGAATTTGTTGTACATGGGCCATAGTTAATAAATGAAGTTGTTAACCCATGTTATACAAGGGACCACTAGTAGTTAGGGTTTTGGATGTCATTTAACTATAAATATCCTTAGTTAGTAAAGGAAAGATCATCGAGTCTTATTATAATCGAGCTCTGCTCCGCTGGAGGTTGCTCCCATTGAATCTATTTCTAAATAATAAAATACTTGTTGTTTTTCTTATTTTATTTTGTGTTATGTGCTATATTTCTTCGCATTTCTGGTATTCTAGAATTTCTCTTAGGTCAAGAGCATAAAAAGTGGTATCATAACACTTTCCAGGGTTAGTTGTACCTCCATTTTTCGTAGAATTTATTTAGGCTAGAGACATGTTCCGGCTTCTTTAAACCATAGGATCTGTTGTTGAGCACATAAACCTTCGGATTTGGGGAGGCATACATGCAGGAACTACAAGAAGTGGTCACACTTGTTGGACTCCCTTATAACCCCTATGGGTACCCCTTCAAGTAGTAACACATTAGACATAATTGTTCACAGGCTGCACTTCAATGTATCCTTGGGTATACCAGAAGTCCCCTAAGCTCACCTGAAACCTAGCCTTAGATAAGTCGTTGGTCTTCTTGCTGCTATAGTACATAGAGAACAACACTCAGGGAGATTACTCACACGTACGATAGGGTAGTCGAGTAGTACGGCTAAGGGTATAGTCGATCCTCCTTAGTTAGTGCCCTGAAACATTGGGCCAAGTACTATTGTTGGACCCCTATGTATATTGCGATCTATAGCACCTGACACTCCATTGTGACCATAGTTCCCTCAACTATCTGAAGATCTCCCACTACCTTATCTATCAAATCAGATCCAGAAATTGGGGTTTTGTCACCGCAGTGCAAATCATATCCAACAATTGGGGTTATGCCGCTGTCATACACATCAAATCCAACAGTTAGGGTTCTACCGCCTTTGTGCAACTCACATTGAGCAGTTGGGGTTTCACAATGCCGATCAGACTCTTTGTGTAGTGAGGCTTGTTGCTACTACATTCTAGGCCCTATTTGCACAGGAAATAAAGTATGAGACCATCTCGGGACAATTGCAAGGGACTTAGCTCATAATCTTTAGGACGATGAGTTGATCACAGTGGTACCATTCACTTTTCAACCCCAATTTTCCGGCGGTCCCAAATTTTTCCTAAGTGACTTCAAGTGACCCCCACCAATAGATTCCTGAGCTCGTCCTCTTTCCAATAAGACTACTCTTAAGTAATTAACCAGGTCTTGTGTATGGGGTTTATGAGAAGATCGAGAGCCATGAAAAAGGTTGGATGAGTTCTAGGGAAATATGGACCAAATTACCTCACAACTTTCACTGCTCACAAATATGATGTAGAGGTCTCTTCAAGAGGAGCATGGTGTTGAAGAACACCTCAAAGGAGAATCTAGCCATCACATTCACTTCCATGAAAACCACCAACATTCCCACCCTCGTCCACCCAAGCTGGACATGTACAAATTTGATGGCTCTAATCATGCAGTATGGGTAGCACAAATGGAACAATATTTGTCCCTTAATGATATCTACAAATATCAAACTAAACTACACAAGGGAGCCCTCTACTTAGACCAAGAGAGATGGAAATGGTGGCAGTGGCATCAGAAATGTTATCTCGGGAACATAACTTGGCACATGTTCTCAAAATCCCTATGTGACCGCTTTGATAGGGAATCTAAATTTTTGGGTCATCTCACCAAGCTCCAACAAATAGATACAATAAAAGACTACATCGCAGCCTTTCAGAAATTGGCCTACAGAAGTGACAGCCTAGGAAATGACTTCTACTTAGAGTGTTTCATCAGTGGTCTTAAAGAATCCATCCAAGCCCATGTCCGAATGCACCACCCAGCTATGTGGATGGACGCCTACAAAAAGGTGGTTGAGGTAGAACTCATCTTAGTTCCTCAGTCCACTCGTACAAATTTCATAGCCAAGGGGTGTCCCACCCAGGGTCAGGGCCCTACCCAAACACTTAAGGTTCAAAAGGTGTCTCCAGTAGAATTGGTTGAAAGAAAAAAAAAGGATCTTTCTACTACTATGATGAAAAATACTCCCCAGGGCATAAATGCAAGGAACCAAAATTCTTTCAAATTGATGCTACTGATAAAAACTCATCTGAGGAAGCCCCACCCCTTGGGGGGCCTGAGAATGAAGTTGAGGAAACCCAAGCTGACAATGACCGCATAGCCACGCTAGATGAACCAATTATCTGCCTACATGCTTTGGCAGAAATTTCTTCACCTCAAACTCTCAAAATTCAAGGAGTTATTAAACATCGACCATTAATGGTATTGATTGATAGTGGAAGTACTCATAACTTTATCCATAAGAAAGTCATCGAAGTTGTTCATTTTTTTTGTGAGGGCAATCTCTAATTTGCAAGTCCTTATCATTGATGGGGGGACCATGAAATGTGAAGGTTTTGTGAAAATATTAAACTTTAGATGGGATACTACCACCTAAAGACCCACATGTTTTCTATTAAAATGGGTGGTTGTGACATTTTCTTTGGTGTTGAATGGATTCGTACACTAGGCCCGATCATGATGGATTTTCAGGAGTTATATATGAGCTTTAAGTAGAATGACCACGTTCATACATTATGTGGACTCTAGGCAAGTGCTCCTACTATCATCAGCTCGCATCGAATAGAAAATATTTTTAAAAAGGGCCATCATGGAGTCATCATCCAATTTAATGTCATCCAGGCCATTGAATCCTCTACTCCTCATATTCATCCTGAGATGCAACACGTCTTAGACCGCCATCAGCAGGTATTTGAAAAACCTAAAGAGCTTCCACCCTCTACGGGTGAATATGATCATAGTGTCCCTTTTGTCCTAGGGGCCCAACCGCCTAATGTGCACCCATACCGATATCCTTTCGACCAAAGGAATGAAATTTAAAAAATCATTAAGGAACTCCTCGAATTCGGTATTATTCATCCTAGCATCATCCTTTATTCATCACTGAAGCTCATGGTGCTAAAGAAAGATGGAGAATGGCGCATGTGTCTGGACTTTTGGGCCCTCAACAAGCTCACTATCAAAGACAAATTTCCTATTCCGGTTGTTGATGATATTCTTGATGAATTACATTGTGCTTAATTCTTTACCAAGATAGATCTTCGCTTTGGCTATCACCAGATACACATGAAGGAAGTAGACATTCCCAAGACTATCTTCCGAACTAATGAAGGCCATTATGAATTCTTGGTCATGCCATTTGGTCTCTGTAATGCTCCATCTACTTTTCAAAGTCTCATGAACCACTTGCTGAAACCATATCTCCGGAAAATTTTCCTCATCTTCTTTGATGACATTCTCATCTACAGCCTAAACTGGGACAAACATCTTTAACATGTTGACCTGATCTTGCAAATTCTCTGCAATCACAAATTATTTGTCAAATCGTCCAAATTCTCTTTTTGCATGGAAAAAGTCAAGTATTTGGGACACATTGTGGGCCATGAAGGAGTGAGGTTTAAGCCAAAAAATATGAAAGCAATGCAAGATTGTCCCCAACCAAAAACCTTGAAGAGTTTTAGAGGAGTTTTGGGTCTCACTGGCTACTATCGCAAATTTGTGCGTAATTATGGTTGCATTGCTAGAACCCTCAGTAACATTCTCAAGAAAATTTCATTTCTCTCTACAAATGAAGCTCAATAGGCATTTGTGGCTCTGAAACAGACCATGTGTTCCACTCATGTATTGGCCCAACTAGACTTCACCAAATATTTTTTGAGTGAATTTGATGCTTTCGGTACTAGTATTGGTGCTGTATTAATGCAGGAAGGTTGACCATTAACCTTCACCAGCCAACAACTAAGGGGAAAACATTTGGGTCAATCTACCTATGAGAAATAAATGATGGCCATCTTACATGTAATAGATACCTGGAAATCATACTTGTTGGGGCGACGTTTCCAAATCCGCATGGACCATCAAAGCCTAAAATATTTTTTGGAGCAACGTTTATCATCGCCACAACAAAATAAATGGTTGGCCAAAATGTTGGGATGTGATTATGAGATAATTTACAAGAAAGGGCGTGACAATGTAATAGTTGATGCTTTATCACACTAATTTAAGGATGAAATCACCCTACTATCAATCTCTCTTCCTGTACTAGATTGGATTGAAGAGGCCCGCAAGGAATGGTTCTGACACCCCTCTCTCCATACTTATTAATCACTTGAGAGAAGATCCTAATTCATCAACCAACTACTCTTGGAAGGATGATATTATTTGCTACAATGATCGAATAGTTATATCACTGGTATCCACCCTCAAAACCCACATTCTGGAAGAGTTACACTCATCTCCAAATGCAGGCAATTTGAGATTTTAGAAGACTTATGCTCGCACTCGTCATTCTTTATTTTGCACTGGCATGAAAAACGACATTCTTACTTTTGTAGTTGAATGTGATGCATGTCAATGCAACAAAGGAGAAACGTTCAAGTTACCAGGAACCTTACAGCCATTTCCACTCCCTGCATCGATCTGGATGGATATTTCCATGGATTTCATCATTGATCTCCCAAAGTCAGGCAACAAATCCATCATCAGGGTGGTTGTGGGCAAAATCTCTAAATATGCTCATTTTTGCGCTCTACCCCACCCATTTACCCCCACTTTGGTGGCTCAAGATTTCATGGATCAAATCTTCAAACTGCATGGCATGCCAACTTCCATTGTGTCTGATTATAACCCGACTTTCACCAGCAAATTTTGGCAAGAATTTTTCAAACTACAAGGCATGCAACTCCAACTAAGTACTGCCTATCATCCCCAAATCGATTTCAAACAGAAGTAGTCAACAAATGTTTGGAGACATATCTAAGGTTCTTCACTTCAAAAAAGTAGCATCAATGGGTACAGTGGCTACCTTTAGCTGAATGGTGGTATAATATTAACTATCATGAAGCCACCAAGATGACTCCATATGAGGCAGTGTATGGCCAACTCCCACCTTCACCTATTTCTTATATCCCTGGATGTTCTAAGGTGTAGGCATTTCATCAACTCCTAAAGAACTATGCCGCTATGATAGCTCATCTCAAAGATAATCAACATCAAGCTCAAAATTGAATGAAGCAACAAGCAAACTAGCATCGTTCTGAGCACACATTTCAAGAATGGGATTAGATATTCCTACCACTGCAACCATATAAGCAAACATCTCTCAAAGAAAATGGTTGCTAGAAACTAGCACCAAAATTCTATGGACCTTATCAGATACTTCAACGCATTGGAGCAGTCGCCTACAAACTGGCCTTGCCACCAACTTCAAAAATTCTATCTGGTCTTCCATGTATCATGCCTCAACAAAGTTATTGGGAACAATTGCATAATTTAAACTAGTCTACTCGAATTGGATGAGGAAGTCTCACACTGGCTCCGAACAAAATAGGCCCTCGATACCCATGACCATACGATCAAGGAAGCCCTTGTCAAGTGGAAGGACAACTATCCAAAATATGTGACCTGGGAACCAACCACTATTCTTCAGTTGTTTCTGCAACTTTAGCCTTGAGGACAAGGCTTCTTTTTATGGGGGAGGGCATGTTAGGCTCCAACCCTAACCCATTTAGTTATGTAATAATCCCAATGGGTTGAGTCATAGTCATAGTTAGTTAGAGAGTAAATAAAGCCTGCATTAATAATTGTAAGTGATTGACCCACATTAGAGAAAAGGGACCACAGTTAGTTGTAAATGGACCATAGTTAATAAATAAAGTGGTTAACCAATGTTATGTAAGGGACCACTATTAGTTAGGGCTTTGGATGACATTTAGCTATAAATAACCTTAGTTATTAAAGGAAAGATCATCAAGTCTTATTGTAATCGAGCTCTGCTCTGGTTAAGATTGCCCCCTCAAAGCGGCAAGTGCACATTGAATGTATTTCTGAATAATAAAATACTTGTTATTTTTCTTATTTTATTATGTGTTCTGGGCTATATTTCGTCGCATTTCAGGTATTCTGGAATTTCTCGCAAGTCAAGGGCATAACATTTTTCATGATTGCTTGAGGCTCCAATATGATTTTTCCCTCTTCATCAAGTTATGGCAATATTGTTTAAATAGAGAACTTGTCATTGATAACCTTCTTTAAGCATGAAACATGGAAAACTAGGTTTACTTGAGAAGATGAAGGCAACTCCAATTTGTATGTTATAGTACCAATCTTTCGCAACACCTTGTAAGGACCATAGTACTTGGGTAGTAATTTATTATCCTTCTTATCTTTCTTGAGGGACATTTGTTTGTATGTTTGTAGTCGTAAAAATTCCCAGTCGCTTACATCAAAACTTATATCACTATGATGTTGATTTTATTGTTGTTTCATTCGATTTTGCGCCAAAGTGATGTGATCTTCCACTTCTTGAACCTTATAATTTTCTCTTAAAGATGATGTGATGGACAGTGGGTGATATCCATAAAGTGCCATAAATGGGGTCATTTTTGTTGCAGTATGGAAGAAAGTGTTATATCACTATTCATCCAGAGGTAACCACTTGATCCATTGCGTTTATTTATCATATACAAAGAAAGGAAGATATCCTTCAAAACATTTGTTCACTATCTTAGTTTTTCCATCAGATTGAGGATGATAAGATGAATTATGAGCTAATTGAGTACCAAGGCAAGAAAATAATTACGTACAAAAATTTCCAGTGAAAAGTGTATCTCTGTCACTTACAATAATCTTTGGGTTTCCATGTAGCTTTTGAATTCTTTCCATAAATGAAATAGCATATGTACTTGCTTTAAAAGGATGAGATAATGCACAAAAGTGTGCCTACTTGGTAAGTCTATCAACTACCACCATGATGACACTATTTCCTTTGGACTTGGGTGAACCTGTGATAAAATCCATTGAGACCTCCTCCCAATGCTGACTTGGAATGGCTAAAGGTTGTAACAAACCCAAGGTCTTAATTTTCTCAACTTTATTTTGTTCGCAAACCAAACATTCTGCCACAAACTTTTGAATATTAGATTTAAGGTCATCCCAAAAAACATTCTTCTTGACCGTGTTGTAAGTTTTTAAAAATCCTGAGTTCCCTCTTAAGGGGGAGGTGTGCAATTCCAAAATAAATTTTGTTTCAGTTGAGAATTATTACTTAGATATAAGCAATCTTTGTACCATGTTGAATCATTTTTCCAAATAAATGCACCATATGTACTAGGATCTTACTGAAACTTTTGAATTAGTGTCCACACCTCTTCACCATTCTTCCATTCATTCCTTGCTTTAGTTATCCTATCAGGTTGGATAATAGAAAATGGCACAACGAAATGATTCCACATCCTCTTCCTTTCTTGAGAGTGCTTCTACAACAACATTTTGTTTCCCTTTTTTGTAGATGATTTCAAAGTCATAACCCAACATCTTTGTTACCCAT
>APFE030638085.1:8708-31900 GCA_000404065.3 Pinus taeda
GAGGTGAATGCTATACTTCTTTAGAGTTTTTCAGACTTGTAGGGACAAGGCCCGCTTTGGATCAGCCATGCACATGAGTATGGGACTAATAGGTCATATGGTAGTAGATCTCCTGGTAGACACAGGTGGGATAGATTTGATACAATGAGAGATGGGAGGTTGTTGGACACTCTGGATAGGAGGGGTGGTGAACACATGTATTATTCTAGTTCTGGTTCTGATCGACATGATGATCGTTGTCATTATCATCCTTATAGGAGGAATGATAGGGTATACTTATCAGATGAATTCAAGAAAGAAAAACCACCTAATTTTGATGGAGATATGAAGAATATGAAAGATGTAGAGGCTTGGATACTTGGAATGAACAAATTCTTTGATTTGCATAATTACACGGATAACATGAAGGCAATAATAGTTATATTTAGCTTGAAAGGTAAAGCAAACATTTGGTGAGAAGATGTTACGCGAGTTAGACACATCAGGACAAATTACTTGAGTTGATGGGAATTCAAGAGGCTTATCAAGAAGTACTTGTCAGAGAGGTTCTATGATAGTAAGGAAAAATAATTTTATGAGTTAAAGATGGGATCAATGACGGATGAAGAGTACATGACGAAGTTTCTGGAGTTATTAATGTATGCACCATATCTTACTTATGAGAAGGCTAACATTCAACGGCTTGTTAGTGGTTTTCCATTAATGTATAGAGACCAGATTGAGTATGATGAGCCTCGGTCACTTGAGGAAGTTATTGGGAAACTCAAGCATTGTTATGAACAATCAAAGTAGAATAATGAATCTCAGCATGGATGTAAGGGAAAGGACAAAGGTAAAGGTAAATGGAAGCCTAAGAGGAAAAGTATTCAACACGCAAATGAGTAAGATAATGTGGCACCGTGAAATAGATTTAATGTAGCTAGACAGAGACACGAGTCACAACAGCAACATAGAGGTGTTGGTACTGGTTGGTTGGAGTGTTAGACATGTGGCAAGGAAAACCATAAGAGTGATATTGCACAAAATCATGGTGGTCGGCCTCAGATATATAGTGCATAGGAGGCACAAACTGTTGGGGATGTTGGTCAGAGTATTCCACATATCTATGCAACAATGGACAATAGGTAGGCAGAACACCGAGCATCTATCATTGAGATGGACAATAAGATTTTTTATCAAGTTATTTCTATGTTGATTGACCTTGAATCTAATTATAGCTATGTTAGTCCTGAATTGGTGGATAAATGTGGTTTGAATAAGGAATTGCATGCAGAATCTTAGTTAGTGTAGTTGGCTACAAGTACAAAAAAGTGAGTTTACCATTGGGGAAGATCTTGCACATTTTATTTAAATGTTATGCCTACAATATCACTTTTAAATGTGTTATCATTGGGATCATACAATATGTTGTTGGGCATGGATTAGTTGTATCTACATAGAACCAAGGCTGACAACTATGACTGAGCTATTGAGTGTGTGGATGAAAATGGAGAACTAAGAGTCTCACAAGTTAAGAAGAATTCCTCATCAGTTAGGATGGTGATAGCCATGCAAGAAAAGTGTAGCTGTGGGAAAGGGTGCAAGCTATTCATAGTGTACATTTCTAGTGGTAAGGGTAAGGAGGTTGGGGATGTAGATGTGTTGAGTAGATATAGAGTGTTGCAGTTGTTTCAAGATGTATTTCCTAAGGACATTATGGAGTTGTCAGCTCACATGAAGGTAGACTTTTCGATTGAGTTAGTGCCAGGGGTAGCTCCAACATCGAAAGCACCTTATAGGATGAGTACACCTGAGTTGGTTGAGTTAAAATTGCAGTTGCAGGAAATGTTGGATAAGGGATACATTAGGAAAAGTGTATCACCTTAGGGCGCATTGATCTTGTTTGTGAGGAAGAAAGATGGTACTCTCAGATTATGCATTGACAATAGGCAGTTGAACAAAGTGACAATCAAGAACGGGTACAATTTACCGAGGATTAATGATTTGTTTGATCAGTTGAAGGGAGGAACATTGTTCTCAAAGATTGAATTGAGATCTGGATACCAATAGGTATGCATCAAAGAGGAGGACATTTACAAGACTGCATTCAAGACCAGGTACAGACATTATGATTTTGTTGTTGTTCCATTTGGCTTAACTAATGCTCTAGTTGCATTCATGTGTTTGATGAATAATGTGTTGCATCCATATTTGGATAATTTTGTTATTGTGTTCATTGATTATATATTGGTATATTCTAAAAATGAGGAAGAGCATACCAAGCATTTGGCAACAGTATTGAGGTTGTTGAGGGAGAATTACTTGTATGCTAAGCTCAGCAAGTGCAGTTTCTTTCAAACTGAGGTACAGTACTTGGGGCATGTGGTGTCCAAAGAGGTAATTACAATAGATCCAGAGAAGATAAGGGCCATCATGGAGTGTGTATCTCCTAAGAATGTGGATAAGGTGAGATCTTTCATGGATTTAAGAGGCTATTACAAGAGCTTCATCAGGAAATTTTCATGTATTTCTTATCCTATGACATCATTGCAAAGAAAAGATAAGACGTTTGAATGGACAGAGGAGCATGAGGCTAGATTTGAGAAACTTAAGTAGTTTTTGATGCATGCACCAATACTACAGATCGCAGATCTGGACAAAGAGTTTGTGGTGTGCATAGATTCTTGCAAGAGAGGTATTGCTGGAGTCCTTACACAGGATGGATAGGTGGTATGTTATGAGTTCCAAAAACTAAATGAGCATGAGAATAAATACTTGACACATGATCTTGAGTTAGCAGTGATTATACATGCACTGAATATGTGGAGGAACTATCTTCTTGGTACGCTGCTTGTGGTTATGAGTGATGACATTGGGTTGAGGTATGTGTTTGACCAGTCAAAGCTAAACGCCAGGCAAGCTAGATAGTTGGCCACGATCAATGAGTTTGATTTCGAGATTAGGTACATCAAAGGTAAGGAGAACAGGGTGGTGGATGATCTTTGTAGATGAATACAAGTACATCACGTGGTAGTTATGAGCTCCTATTGGACAGACTTACAGGATAGGATGTTGTAGGTGGGATAATAGGATGTCAGGTATATGGAGATTGTGCATAGGTTGCAGCAAGGTGATATTATACGTACAGGTATAGGTATAGGTGGTAGTACAGGTATAGGTACAAGTATAGGTACAGGTGCAGGTGCACAGGGCATGGATTATCGTCTTACAGCAAATGGACTGGTCAGGTTCCGAGACAAGATATATGTACCAAATAGCAGTGAGATCAAGAAGGTGATCTTGAGGGAATTTCATGCAAAAATGTATTTGAGTCACCCAGGTTATCATAATACACTGACAGCGGTGAAGAGGTATTACAATTGGCTGAATTTGAACAGGGATGTAGCAGATTTTGTGGCTAGATGCTGTGACTTTCATCAGTGAAGGCATAGTGTAAACATCTAGGTGGACTACTACAACTGATTGCAATTCTAGAATGGAAATGGGAGGTCATTTCCATGGAATTCATCACATGGTTTTCAAAGGTAGTGAAGCAACATGATTCCATCATGGTCATTGTTGACATGTTAACAAAGGTTGAACTCTTCCTTCTGGTGAAGTCTACGTACTTATCTAGTGATGTGGCACAGGCATTCATTAGAGATGTGGTTAGACTACATGGTGTTTCAAAGAATATTGTGTTAGATGGATAAGAAGTTCACTTCCAAGTTTTGGAAGGATTTATTTGCAAGTTTGGGCACATAGATGGCCTTTAGCACAACTTATCATCAGTAGACAAATGGACAGACTATCAGATAGAGAGGGTCAACAGGATATTAGAGGACATGTTGAGGATGTATGTGATGCATCAACAGAGGAAGTGGGAAGAGTATCTCCCTTTGGTAGAGTTCGCATACAACAAAAATTATCAGGAGTCATTGAGGATGAGTCCTTTTGTGGAATTGTATGGGCGAAGTTGTAAGACTTCCATTAGATGGAGTGATCTAGTTACTAGAGTATTGATTGGACCAAATGTGTTAGAAAACATGGAATGGGAGATGCAGGTGATCAAGAAGAATCTCAAGGAAACATACGATAGACAGAAGAGTTATGTAGATAGGAACATGTTTTTAAACTTGAACAACAAACCGAAGAATAGTTCCTTGCGGATTGGCTCATGCGCCAAGCTGGCACGACAGTTTTGTGGACCCTTTAGTATCATTGAGAGGATTGGGCCAGTAGGCTATCGACTTTCAATGCCTCCGACAGTGAAAGTCCACAATGTTTTCCATGTATCTTTGCATAAGAAGTATGTTAAGGATGTTGATGATGTGATTGAATGACCTATATTGCAAGTGGAACTAGATGGATAATTCCAGGTAGAACCTCAGTGTATATAGCAGAAAAATGTGCTCATGCTCCAGAACTGAGCAATTGAGCAAGTTAAAGTGCAAGGGAATCACTTTGGGCTCAATGAAGCTACATGGGAGATGGCAAATCAGATGCGGGCCATGTATCCTTCCTTGTTTTCCAGTTAAGGCAAAGTAGCTTGACATGGTCATTTGGTACTTGCTTATGGTGGTTTGGTATTTGCTTATGGTGGTTTGGTATATGCTTTATGATGGTTTGGTATTTCCTTACGGTGGTTGATATATTCTTTATGATGTTTTGATATATGCTATATGATGTTTTGATATATGCTTAGACATGGTGACTAGTATATGTTTGATATGTGTTTTAGTATATGATTTGGCATATGTTTTGGTATCTATATTTTTTATGATGTTGCTATATGTACACCCAGGTATGGATGTAAATACTATAACGAGCTGTGTTATAAATCTCCACTATGTGGTATGGGTGCCATGCTATTATGCTATCATGTGGTTATCTTATCATGATGTTATGTTTTTATATGAGTTAGCACTCAACAAGATGATCATTGTAAATATCGTAATGATGTTTTTCTCTTGAGCAAATATTTCATTTTAAATATTGCATCAAGTTGTGTTATAAAGCTCCATGAGCAGTATGTCTTATTTTAGTAGGTTTCTGAGGTATATGTGTGATTGAACATTGAGGACGGTGTCCCCAAGGGGGAGGGTTCTATAACAACTCTGGTGAAAATTCCATGTAATAAAAGTTAAAAACAATAACCACGGATGAATGGGACACTTATTCCAAGCTGAATGTTGGGCATGACATCCTAGGGGGTGTTCATTTGGTAATTTATCGCTAAGGAAAATGACAAAGGCAATGGCTAAGTTTTTGGAAAGGCAAAATGGAATTTTTGGCACATTTATTTATGGAAATAATGGAAATTAGGATAAAAAGGAGGTGAAAGGTCACAAGTCGCACGTGAGGAGGAAAATGAAGAAAATAGAGGCCTCATTCATAAAAAGGCCTATGAGGATCATTTTGGTGACCTTTTGTCATTTTAGCTATGGAGCTTTTTCATTATTCTCTCTCTCTCCTATACTCTTGGATACTTAGATTTTTCGTGGAGCACAAAATATTGGAGCAAGAAAGGCAAAGAAGGAAAGAAGAAGCAAATATTGAGAAGGGAAAGGCGAGATCAAGAAGTTACAATGGGCTTCATTGCAGGTATCAACTTGCATGTGTATTCTCCTTGCTATATTTTGCATGCATGGCATTGCATGTGGTTCTTTTATATCATGGCATGGGTTTTTCCAACTGTGACAATGTTTTTCAGCCCTAGCCTTGCCATTTCTGGATAGCCATGGTATGATGGGGTTCTCATGTTTGGTTGAGCTGGATTTCCAGATGGATTCGAAGCTGAGTGAGGTGGGTCTCTAAAATGATAGAACAAATGACCTTGTAACCCCTAAACTGGACTGTGGGTTGCGGTAAAGCCATATTTTGTTTTTCTTTGGATGGCCTAGGAATCTTTGTCGTTGAATGGCATGATATACAATAAATCCTAGTGGTGGTTTGGTCTCCATTGGGATTAGTAATCTTGAGTTTCGGATATGTGGTAAAGCCTGGAGAGTGGGTCTCGGTTTAGGGAATAGTGATCCGGGTTTGGATTGCAGTAAAGCGTGACAGACTAGGAGACAGGAAAATTCCTCATGGTGTGGGTGGATAAATTAGGTCGCACCCTTTCTTGTTTGGCCTTGTTGGGAGCGGAATCCCCCAAGGGTATTTTTGGGGCTAAAATCCCATGTTTAAGTCAATTTTTCTAATATAATTGTAAAAACTCTACATTTTGTGGTCACGGAGTGCGAAGGTACTATGGGTCAAAAAGGGTAGTCCACCCTTAGTTCTGTAAAGTAAAGTCAGCTATAAGAGACCTACCCATGGTACGTTGACCATGGGATTGTATAAAAAGAGCTAAGCTCTAAGTAGTTTAAGGAGAGAGAGAATTGCAGATCATGTAAGAGAGTGATAGCTCTAAAGAAGAAGTCTAAGTCTTGGGTCGTAGCATAGGTAGAGGCTCTGTAGCTAAGTGCGTAGAGGCCTGGGGTAGAATTCCGTAGCTAAGTGCGTGGATCCTTGCAACTGTGTGTGTAGGGTGACAAAGTTTGTAACACTTGGAAGATAGTAATAAAGAGAGATATTCTGCAATTTCCTTGTCTTTGTTTTGTTGATACATCTGGATATTTTATGTATGAAGTTCCTTTATTATGCTTATATGATGCGTGAAAGACCGAAATTACATTAATTAATTGGACACATTTACGAATATTTGGTTATGCATTATTAATTATAACTATTTGATATCACTTAGATTAATTGGGGAATTTGTACGACACGCTGCTCTAGTAGCATGAAAGTACCTAAGTAGTAGGTTAGGGCAATGTGAAGGTCGCTTGTACTCTTTTGCGGAGGTATTGAAGGCTAGAATAGAAGGCTAGTCTTGCAAGCCTTAGAGCGAAGCGACTTGTGAAAAGGCAGGGTTAGAAGGAATCAAACAACATCACAACCATCTTAGGGTGCAGAAACTTGGTTCTAGCATCCCCCCATACTACTTCAGGTGAGACTTCAGTCTGCACTTTGCGGGCTAATGCAGAAAGGGCCAGTAGTGTAGGGATTTGTTTGGCTAATTAATGTTGAACCTCGGTTAGTCCCCCTTCAGCCAACAAATGGTTTCGTTGCCGGGACGAGAATCTGCATAAGAGATGTCTAATGTCGTATCACTGGAACCCAACTAAGAAGGAGATTGGAGACTGGTTGGATAGAAAGATCCACGAATTCACTACATAGGAGAATAGAAATCCATGACTGAAAAAGGAATAGTGTTTGGACAGATACCTGTATATGGAGATCCACAAGATCATTTTCTTCTCTTTCGCTATTGAGGTATACGAGTGGATCGTGAAGCTAGAAGATGGCCAAGGAAGGTGGAAACTTGACGGTCTTATTCTATGGACCCCAGAGTTAGTGCGAAGGTTGGAAGCATTGGAGGATAAGATCACCTGTGTTGTCGATCATTGGCTAGATTGCATCATAGGAGGATTTGTGACTGAATTCCTGGTTGACAATTCAATCAATTACAGCGAGGCGGAGTGGCGCTTTTTCAAAGGACCACGAGGTAAGTACATAAAATATTTGAATACCTGGATTAAAATGCTATTGTGAAAAAAATGGGTTATACAGCTACCTTGATGTTTGGGACGGAGAAAATTACAAGAACAAAGGAAGAAAGGGTTTAGAGTATATTCCCTTGTGTAGGTTTTAACCCTGTACATAAATTACCTACATACGAATTCTAAGAAAACAGAAAAATAAACAATGCGAGAGCATAACACATAAAACACATATACACAGAGATTTTCCCTTGGATCCCAAAACCAGGACGACCAGCTTGATTTTTCATTATGTTCCTTGCAATGTTACAATACATATTTATACATGCCGAAGTATCCAATACCATGGACTGAAAACCATCGCATCCAAAAACATGTGCAAAAACCATGCACAAAACCATAGGTAGGTCCACCCAACCTAATATAGGGTCCAAAAATAAAATTCCCTGGGGCGCTACCCTGTACCCCATAGAGTGGGGTTACCTGCACCCCTCAAACCCCCTGTGACCCCCCCACTACGCAATCGGTGCAACGAAAGGGGGGGCTCTGCCCCCCCTCTAACCCTCTGGTTAACTACATGGGCTAGGCATGGAAAGAATATAACACAACCCAACACCTTTATTTCACCTCCGCGAGGTGACGAAGAAGAGATAGAAAAGGTTTCTCCGTGAAGTGCTATTCAGTCAATAAGACAAGGATTCCTGCAAATACCACCTCCGCCCACACCACCTCCAAATTCACCCCCATCACCTCCAACTTCACCTATACCACCTCCACCTCCACTGTAGTTATGTATGGAAAATACAGTGAAGCTACCTTTGTTCAAAGGCTTGGGAAACGAGGACCCGAACCAATTATGGTTCATTGTGAGGGCTATATGGGAAGCTCAAGGTGTTATAGATGATCATATAAAGAAGGTGACTTTGTTTAGTTCTTTACAAGATCACGCGCTAACCTGGTATATTAATTACTCTAATGATAACACAAATGCTGGAGTGGCAGACATCCAGGAAACTCTGAATAGAGAATTTAGTAGGCCTAAATCTGAGACGTAGCTGACTGTGGGATTCAAAGAAATCACGATGCAACCAGGTGAGATGCTTTAGGAGCTAGATCAGAGGTTGAAGTGTACAATCCGCGAGGCCAACATGAATCTGACAGATGGACAACATTGCAAACAGTTTGTAGCTTCACTACTACCACACTTAAGGAGTGGGATGTTGCAACAGAAGATAACAACTCAGACAGAGGCCTTGGAGATTGCCTTGAGGCTACATGAAACCCCGATGCAAGATCCAAATCTAGAAATTCAGCAGATCCATGCACAGCTAAAGAATCTATGCCTTGAGATGTAAAGCCTGAAGTAGGACATGATGGTTTGACCAGAGGTGTGTGAGGAGGTATGGTGCTTGAAATGCAAGAGTCAGGGTCATGACAAAGACCATTGCCCAATCTTTGCAAACTATATTGCGGGAGGAGGACCGATTCCTTTAAGGCCAAAATCTCAAGCAAGACCTAGCGCGGGGCCTACATTATCGTGCGATATCTATCAGGTAGCCAGAAAAAATGGCACGGATAACCGTCACTTGCTACAGAAGTTTGTACAGGCACCACAATAGCTTTTCTACAACTTTTGTAGGTTGGCAGGACATGATGAGTGTACTTTCAAGAGCTATGAATTGATAATGGATAGAATTCCCACCTATAGGGTTCAAGCGGAAACACGATCCCTTGACCAAAGTGTAGGGATGGCACAGAAAGGATTTCAGGGGCGCAGATGAGGCCGAGGTAGAGGAGGACCTCGCAGAGGTCAAGGACAGTTGATTTTCTACAATTGTGGAGGACCATGACACTATTCTCGTGATTGCACTAATCCAATGCATCTTTTGTGCAAGTATTGCACGCTATTTGATCATGAAATGGAAGACTGTCCTATTCTGATAGCTAGAATACATGAAAAAGGGGCACTACCACCTCCGTCGACTCAGAACCTACAGATGATGAGGCCTGAGCTGCACGAGGAAGATCCAAACATAAATATAGTACTCAAAAGTTGAATCGCGACAGGAGATGACAAGGGGAAACAAATAGAAGATAGTACATGGTTTCACAAAGCTCTCGTGAAGGAGGCTAAGTTCAATTTGGAGTGCACATGAGAAACCTTCATGGAAGCTAAGAAGATCTTCACTGAGGCCTCCACCTTAGGAAGCAAAGATAAGGCTAAGCAGGAGATGGACCCCTCTATGCTCACAACCTTCTTGGAGACCTGTATGAAGTTATTGTGCAATAGTAAGGCTGTGAAAGAGTTACAAAAGCTCATCAATAGATGTGCTAGAACTGTGTTAGGTGAGCCACGTGTAGTACGAAAGTTTGGCAAGCATAAAACAAGGAAGGGATGGGAGATGAGACTGACCGAGCAGACAAGAGAGTATGAAATGGATCAGATTATTTTGGACCTGGGGTCATACGCGAATGTCCTACCAAAGTAGACTTGGGAACAAATGGGGAGACCTGTGTTGGGCAGCGGATCCCCCACAACATGTTTTTGGGGCTTAAAGCCTGAGTTTTGGTCAATGTAATGTAAAGACTCCGCAAAGTATGGGCGTGGAACGTGAAATGTATAATCGAGTCATAGGATTTTCCACCCTAATCTTTGCATTATAATGTATTTTAATGTCGGCCTACCCATGGTCTTTGGACCATGGGATTGTATAAATAGAGAGAGGCTCTAAGAGTTAAAGTAGTCAAGAGTGAATAAGTCAATCACGCAAGTATGATGGAATAAGAAGTTTGAGTCTGTAAATCTGAGTCTTAAGTCATAGGAGTAGATAGAGGCTCTACAGCTGAGTGTGTAGAGGCCTAGTAGAGTCTGTAGCTGAGTGCGCGGACCCCTGCAACTGAGTGCGCAGGGCGGAGTTTGGATTGTACTTGAAGAGGAATACTAATAAAGATAAGTTTGATTCAGAATATTGTGCATCTGTGTTTCTATTTATATTTATTAATTTATACTATTGATGGTTACGCACACTGATCTGAATGTTGAATGATTAATAAGAATATTGGACCCACATAATTTAAGTTAAGTACTAATATAATAGCACAGTAAGTATAAGGATTAGGCTAGTACTTTATTCGCGCTCCTTACAGAGCTGCACAAAGGCAGCAACATAGGTCGCGAACGATAGACAACTGTGTGGACCAGCACGAGCACGCAGGTTCGGACTGCGAACTTCTAGAAACTTCATCAAGACATCCCTAGGGTGTTGAAACCTAGTTCTAGCACCCTCCCATAGTACCTCGAGTGATACCTCAGTCCGTGCACCGTGGACTATTTCTGAAAGAGCCAGTAGTCTCGAGATTTGTTTGGCTAAATAACCTCTGAACCTGGCTCAAGCCCCAACAAGCCAACAAATGGTTCTGCTGTTAGGACTGGGATCTGCATAAGGGATGTCCAATGTTGAAACGCTAGAATCCAACAAAGAAGGAAATTGAAGAGTGGTTGGACGAAAGAACTCACGAGTTCGCAACACAGGAAAACAGGAACACACAGATATCTGAAGAACAGTGGTTGGAGTGCTATCTATATACATAGATCCATGAGATTTTGTTTGCTTCCTTTCCATCTGAGTTGTATGAGTGGATCACGAAGTTAGCAGATAGTCAAGGGAGGTGTAGGCTTGATAAACTAATCGTGTGGAATCCAAAACTAGTACAAAGATTAGAAGCCTTGGAAGACAGGATAACGCACGCTGTACACCACTGGCTTGATGAAATTATAGGCAGATTCATCACTGAGTTCACAATCAACACAACTTTCATCTACAACGAGGCAGGGCGACGCTTCCTCAAGGGACCATGAGGTAAGTACATAAGGTCTTTGAACACTTGGATTAAAATGTTATTGTGTGAAAAGCAGGTTATGTGAATAAATTAATGTTTGCAACTACGTGAAGTGGAAGAACCTATATAAACGATGATAGTACAGGAATAGAGAGTAGCCCTTTTATTTCACCGAAAAGAGAAGATGAGGGAGAGCTCGCTGAAGTTTCCCCGAGGAGCGTGGTTAGTTTGATAAAACAACGGATCCTGCAATTACCACCTCCACCCACACCGCCACCGGTCTCACCATTTTCACCTCCATCTCCACCCACCCCACCTCCGCCACCATCACAGTTCAATATGGCGAAGGCAATCAAGCTGCTGATATTCAAAGGAGTAGGAAATTAAGACTCAGACTAGTTCTGGTTCGTTGTAAGAGCAGTATGGGAAGCACAAGGCGTTGTGGATGACAATATCAAAAAAGAAACGCTAGTTAGAGCATTGCAGGACCGTACGTTGACATGGTACATTAAGTACTCGAATGATCATCTGAACGCAGGAATCACAGAGATTCAGATAACATTACACAGGGATTTCAGTAGGCCGAAATCAGAAACGCAAACAATTATTGGGTTTAAAGAGATCGTGATACTCCAGGGCGAGACCCCTTTGGATCTAGATCAATGATTGAAAGGTATGATTCGCAAATCCAATATGAAGTTGACATATGTGCAACACCACGCATGGTTCCTAGCGTCACTCTCACCACATTTAAGGACCGCGCTGTCACAATAAAAATTGACCACACAAGCTAAAGCATTGCAAATGGTGATGAGACTGCATGAGACTCCGATACAAGATCCTACTTTGGGAGTCCAGCAGATCCACGCGCAACTATAGAATTTATGTTTAGAAATGAAGAGCCTGAACCAAGAAAGGACACCGTGACCCTAGGTGTGCGAGGAAGTCTGGTGCGTAAAGTGTAAAAATTAGGGCCACGATAAGGATCACTACCAAGTTTTCGCGAACTACGTAGCGGCAGGAGGGCCTATGCCATTAAGACCAAAAGTGCAAGCAGGACCTAGCGCAGCACTTACACTGTGATGCGTGATCTATCAGATAGGAGGAAAACACGATACGGACAATTGTCATGTGTTGCAGAAATATACGCAAACGTCCCAGCAGCTATTCTGTAATTTTTGCAGGTCGGTAGGACATGATGAGCGCACTTGCAGAAGTTATGAATTAATGATGGACCGAACCTCGACTTATAGAATGCAGATTGAAACGCAAGCCCTTGACCCGAATGCAATGATGGCGCGCACTGGATTTTAGGGGTGCGAAAGAGGATGAGGAGGAATGGGACTCGGAAGGGGTCGTGGACAATTGATTTGTTACAATTGCGGAGGGCCTGGGCACTATGCTCATGATTGTACGAATCCTACGAGAATATCATGTTTATATCGTAACCCATTTGATCATGAGACAAAAGATTACCCTACATTGATAACCAAGTTGCGCGACAAGGGGGTACTCCAGCCGCCCCTGACCCAGAATGTACAAATGATGAGATTTGAACCGCGCGAATAAGAACCAACTGTAAACATGATGCTTAGAAGTAGTCTCACGATAGGAGACGATAAGGGAAAATAGCCTGAGGAGAGCATGTGAGTTCACAAGGCTCCTACAAATGAACCTGAATTTGATCTAGAGCATGTGAAAGAAGAATTTATGGAAGCTAAGAAAAGCTTCGCGAAGGCCTCCACTTCAGGTATGAAGGATCAACAAGAATCAGGTATGAATCCTTCGATGCTCACCACCTTTCTGGAGACATGCATGAAATTTCTGTGCGACAACAAGGTGGTAAAAGGACTACAGGAGCTTATCACTAGGTGTGCGGGAGTAGGAAAACCGCGCATGGTCCGGAAAGTTGGAAAACATGCATTGTGCATAGGAAGGGAAATGAGGTTGACTGCGTAGATCAGAGAATATGAGATGGATCAGGTGATTCTGGACTTAGGATCGGATGGGAATGTCTTGCCAAATAAAACGTGGGAACGCATGGGCAAACCCGCGTTGCAGTGGTCTCCTATTCAGTTACGCATGGCCAATTAGCAGAAGATCATACCAATGGGGAGACTACAAGGAATCAAAGTGGATATTGAAGAAGCGAGTGCATTAGCGGATTTTGAAGTGATAGAGATTGTTGATGATAGCAATCCATATCCTACGCTATTGGTTATAGACTAGGCCACAGACATGAATGGAATCATAAACTTGAAGAAGCGTAAGATGATTTTTGAAACAAAGGCACTATGCGTCGTCGTAACGCTAGACCCTACTGAAGGAGCGCGATACACTGAACCGGTGCGTGACGAAGATAGTGATGATGAACTTGATTGTATCTATAAAATAGCTACATGAGAGAAAGATTGGGTGAATCCAACTGTTGATGGTAGGATTACGTTGGAGTGCGAAAGCTCCTACACTTCGGATTCAGATGAAGAAATAGAGCGATGGCAGAATTGGCTGCATGAAGTGACAACACTCAACTACAATACACTAATGAAGTCACTGCATTGTGTAACAACATAAGTGACAACCTGCCGATGTATGATGGGTTGACCACGGTGGAGGAATTTCTAAGCGAATTTGAAAATCTAGTATCTGAACAGCTTGAAATGGGCACTGCGCACAACACCCGCAAGGTGGTGGGGTACACATCAAGGAAGTCCTGGGAACTGGCACGAATGTAGCAAAATGATGCGTGTACAATTTGGAAAACCCCAGCTAAGGAGGAACCCTTGTAAGGAACAAGATAACTTGTGTGCACACCTTTCTCGATGTGTGCGGACATACAACATGCAGCTTTCCCTAGCACACACCAGTCTCAAGGTAGTAAGCCAAAACCAGATGCAAGGGCAGAAGAGGCGGGGTGTGCTACCAACTATCCAAGGAAAGTGTTCAAATGGGTTTTCGAAGTAATGAATAGAGTACACTAGGTACAATGTACAGACTAGGACCTACATGTTCCAGTGGTCCAATGGGCCTATAGGACAATGTGCAAAACTCTAACCGTGGAGTCAATTCTAAGGGTGCAAGGGGAACAAACAGCCGTACTCTCGGAAGAACCTGAACAGAAGACCCCGAGTAACATAACACCTACAAAAGGGACAACACATGAAGCCACACAACTACGTGAAAGTGAGCTTGTAAGACTTCAAAAAACTATTTGGCGAGGGGAACAAAGACTGCATGAACTTGAAAGAGACTGGGTACTACTACAAACAAAGAGCATGTTGCTGGACGCAGAAGTCACGAAATTGGAAAATGAACTGAAGGAAGCAATTCTTGATTAAAAACCTAGAATAGTACAACCAAATGCGCACACTCATAATGATGAATGGGAGGGTTACCACCGAGAATTAGTCGGTTTGATGCCGTGGCTAGGACCGCATCTCACTTTGTGCAGAAATCAGGAGAGCATGCCACACCCAGTAAAATGCGCGGCGGAAACAATGAAGGTTGTTTCACGGACTATTCCATGGGGTGGAATGGAGCTCTGTGAAGGTGGTGCAACTGCATGAATGACCATTGGCAGAATAGTCTCACCGCTCCAGACAGTTGAAAGAGAGTGCGGGACTATAAAACAGTTTGTTAGGGAAATGCACGAAGATGAAGGTGCGCGCAGAATCATGATGTCACAAGGTTCGCGCCCATGCACTGAGGGGTGCGCTGCCGCTCAGATAGGCTATGAAGTGACCGTTGGTGTCACTGTTCATGATAAGATGGTCGAATTAAGGCAAAATGGAGTGGGAAGCAGGCAATTAAGACAACAGTTATGGACCATTTTTTGGCAAATCTGCCACCAAAGGAGCATTGATGGCCCGGATTTCGGGGGAACGGTTGCATTTGAATTTGATAAGCGCTATAAGATCGCAAGGGCTAGCCACAAAACAACACTTGGTCATTTAAGATTTGAGCAGTTGAAGAGTATTGAGCACCGAGTGATTTTAGAGCCTGTGAGTGCATGACAAGAAATCTCCAGTCTAGCCAAGATGGCTGCTAACAAACCAAGAGTGTGATTTGCCGGAGACACCGCTAACGAAGTAACACAACCCCATTTAGTTTAGGATGACCCCGTGGAGGAAGGAATTATGGTAGAGGTTCCAAAATCTTCTCGGACGCTGAGGCCAAAGAAGGATAAGTAGGCATAGGCACTGGTCCACATGTCCCCGCGAAATCCGAAGTTCAGCAAATTGTCCATGGAGGAGAAGGGCAAGGCTGTGAATTTTGAACCAAAGGAAGAAGAGGAGGACCTGCAGGACCTCATCGTGGAAATAGAGTAGCAGGAAGAAGAGGAGGAGGGCATCCTAGCAATGATTTCTACAACAAAGTTACCCACATACGTCCCTCTACGGAAACGAAAAGCCAAGGTGCCGAAAGACCTGGAGACCACGAAGAGTGCACTCCAGACCCCGCTCCTCCCCAATGGTATAACTTTTGAAGTTCTGCTTTTGGGACGAGTAACTACCATAAAGTTTGAAGATTGGGATCTCACGAATAGCGAGAATTTCCCACACCTAGCCACAAAGAGCTTAATGAAGCAAAATTCAGAGGGGCGAGTTACAGTTTTGGAGCCACGAAAATGGTTGTGTGGTGTGGAGAAGGCTAGGTTACTCCATTTGCGATGGATACCCCACTTCCACCATGCACCCATCACCATTTTCATCATCAAGAAACTGTTGTGCCTAGTGCATGATGGGTATCTCTGGCTGGAGGAACCTATTCCCATCACGGCCAACCTAATTCATAGGATTACTTGGTTGCCCTTCAAAGGAAATGACCCCATGGCAATAGTAGGGAAAAGCAGTGCCTTGGCCCTCACGGAGGCTATGAAGGCCAAGTACAAGCTAGAGAAGAAGAAGTGGGGATATGCGATCACAAGCATTAAAGACAAAGGGGTGTGCATAGCCACCCAGCTGCTGGCGGGCAAGCTGATGAGAAAATGTCGCGTCGACGAAGTACCAACATCTGTGATTTCCCTGGTAGAGTAATGCGTGGAGGGGGTCTAGTTCAACTAGGCGGATTTCCTCTACAAGGAGTTTCTAACGAATTGCAAGGAAGCCCAAGAGCAGGGTAAGACCTTCCACTACGCGTGGTTGCTCTTATCCATCTTGTTGGTTGCAGGAGAGCTACTGGAGGACAACTAGTTACCCAGTATTAAGCATGATCTTCCAGAAGCCGCAAGGTATGCCTCGCTCTGGGATACAAAAGATGCGAAAAGGACTTGCGAGATGAAGGTGTTCTGGGTGCTCATGGAGGTGAGAATTCGAATGTGGATCAACCAAAGGTCATGTCTGTCTCCCATGGTTTATAACAACTTGCAGAGATCGGCAGAGTTCAAGGTGGATATGCATAAGCTATATATCTGAGCACACAAGGATCCAACGCAAAAATGGGTGAAACTTTTGCTCATTGCAACAGATGATGCGATCTTCGAAGTGTTGGAGTCTTGGCCTCCAGAGTGGTGCACCCAGGACTTCACTGAGTTATAGAAGGCAGTCGCGCAAAAGCAAAAGGAAGAAGCCAAGCGTCGTGTCACAAAGTTGGCTAAGAAGCGGTGCAACGATAAGGCAACTACAAAGGTTAGGGCATTGCGCGAAGTGGCATTGGCGGCAACGGTGCAGAAAAAAGATGAGGAAGTAGCAACAGTAGCAGCACAGACAGCAGAACAAACTACAACACCAACATAAGAGCCCGGGGAGGGTCATGAGATGTCCATGGGGTAGGAGACCGAGGAAGTGCAGAGGACAGAAGAGCGCGTGGACCCTGGTTTAGCATCGACCCAACTCAAGCAGTTGAGCGTCCTTGAGAGACCAGCTCCCATGAAGAAGGTGAAGGTGACAAAGAAGTCTGTTGACCCAATCATGCTCACAGAAGGTGATCTATTTGACATCGACAAAACAATTCACGATGTCACAAAGGATGCTCTCCAGGAAATGATGATGGAGTAGAAAACTGTGTTGGGGGTGCTCAGAGAGTAGCTATAGGGATTATAGGTATAGCCCCCCCAAATAGGTACAATGGCCCCATACATCGCAGCAGGAATTGCAGAGGCTGGACAGACACTGCGCACCTATATAACCAACACTTTCATGTTACCCTAAGGTGCACTAGCAGCAATGAGCAAGGTTGATCAGGCTACGATGAGCAGAATAAAGGGCATAGGTTTAAATTTGGCAGCCCTACCGCGTGAAACCCTGTACTAGTTGCAAGATGGGGTCACAACAGAGCTCTGCGCTAGGGAAGGCTGCGTGATCTAGGTCTTGAGCGAGTAGAAAATCAACATGGAATAGCTCAGCCTACAACACAATGAGCTGGTTGCACAGGCTCGCAGACTGGAGCAGGCGGTAGAGGATGCGTGTAGGAACGTCCCAAAGTTGGTCATGCCGGCAGAGCTACTAGCAGCAGAGTAGGTCCACCAATTGGCAGCCATAGTCTGCGAGGCTAGGGAGGAGAGAGCGAAGGTTCAGTTGGAGTTGAACCTGCAGATCGTCGAGCTGCAGTTGAAGGCACAACCCTCCATGCCCCCATAAGGTAGAGGGCAGCGCGCCCGTGCTATCCAAAAGGGGTTGGAGCAAATTATTCAAGCAGTGCAAGACTGTACTAGGATGTTGGATCAATCACTATCCATACTTACATATCTTCAGGAAGATCCAAACCTATAGCGCTTACAGACAGAAGTGTGAGAGTTGCAGCAGGAGTACGAAAGTGTCTAGGGGATCGTGCAGATGGTCGTCCTTGCTCAACGACTTGCCAAGATGCAACAGGCAAGGGCACTGAAGGAGCAAGTGGATGCCGCACAACAAAAATAAGCCCTACTTAAAGCATGCATTCAGCCATGGATCGATGAAGCTTTCACAATTACAGCTAACATTGAAGGAAATATGGTACAAATTCAAGGACTTTATGCACTCAAACAAGGATAGACCCTACGCACAAAGCATCAGAGATACGCATGCAACAAGAACAACAAACGGCAGAACAATGTGCCGCTGATCTCCAGGCTGCATGAGACCTGCTAGATGGACTCCACGCAAAGATCGCCACACTGGCAGAGTGACTCGAGGGCGAGTCACAATGTTTGTGTTGGGGACCTGTTGGGCAGCGGGTCCCCCACAACATGTTTTTGGGGCTTAAAGCCCGAGTTTTGGTCAATTTAATGTAAAGACTCCATGAAGTATGGGCACGGAGCGCGAAATGTATAATCAAGTCATAGGGTTGTCTACCCTAATCTTTGTATTATAATGTATTGTAATGTCGACCTACCCATGGTCCGTGGACCATGGGATTGTATAAATAGAGTGAGGCTCTAAGAGGTAAAGTAGTCAGAAGTGAATAAGTCAATCATGCAAGTATGATGGAATAAGAAATCTGAGTCTTGAGTCATAGGAGTAGGTAGAGGCTCTGTAGCTAAGTGCGTGGACCCCTGTAGCTTAGTGTGCAAGGCAGAGTTGGGATTGTACTTGAAGAGGTATACTAATAAAGATAAGTTTGATTCGAAATATTGTGCATCTGTGGTTCTGTTTATCTTTATGCATTTATACTATTTATGGTTACGCGCACTTATCTGAATGTTTAATGATTAATAAAAATATTGGGCCCACACCATTTAAGTTCAGTACTAATATAATAGCGCAGTAAGTATAAGGATCAGGGTAGTACTTTATTCGCGCTCCTTATATAGCTGCACAAAGGCAGTGGCACCAGTCACGAAAGATAGAAAGCTACATGGAGCAGCGCGAGCGCATAGGTTCGGACCCTGAACCTCCAAAAACTTCATCAAGACATCCCTAGGGTGTGGAAACCTGGTTCCAGCACCCTCCCATACTACCTCGGGTGAGACCTCAGTCCGCGCACCGTGGACTGTTGCCAAAAGTGCCGGTAGTCTCAAGATTTGTTTGGCTAAATCACCTTTGAACCTGGGTTAGGCCCCAACAAGACAAAAACTTGCACTACAATCATCTCCAATTCAGTTAAGGATGGTGAATCAGCAGAAGATCATCCCCATGGGGCGGCTACAGGGGGTGACCATGAATATTGAGGGAGCAGGCACGCTAGCTGATTTTGAAGTAATAGAGATAGTGGATGACAACAATCCCTATCTTGCGCTCCTGGGAATTGACTAGGCTACTGATATGAACGAGATAATCAATTTGAAGAAGCGAAATATTATCTTTGAGAAGAAATCATTGCACGTAATAGTACCCCTTGATCCTGCTGAAGGATCGCACTACACTGAACCAGTTCGCGATTATGAGAGTGATGACGACCTGGACTGTATCTATAAGATAACAACACAAGACCAAGATTGGGTGAATCCCATTGCGGATGGATGGATTACATGGGATCGTGAGAGTTCCTGCACTTCGGACTCCGAGGAAGAGATAGAACACTGTCAGAATCGATTACATGAAGTAACTACACTAAATTGCAACATGATGACCTGATCGTTGCATTTTGTGTCGACGGAGGTAAGAAACCTGCCTACTTATGATGGTCTGAATGAGGTAGATATATTTTTGGATGCCTTTGAAAGGGAGGTACCAGAAAAGTAGCGCTTCCAGGCATTGGACTGGGCACTTCGCACTACGCCCGCAAGATGGTGGGGTATGCATAAGGGAATCTTTGATGATTGGTGTGAATGTAGGAGAATCATGAGAACTCACTTCGGGAAGCCTAAGATGTGAACGACAGACATGTATGATGGGTAGGATGATTTGTGTGGGAATTTGGCCAAATGGACCCAAGCTTATGGAGGAAAGCCCCAACTTGAGTGGGTGCACTTGTTCTGTCATGCCTTGGATGTGGTCCCGATGAATTGGTATGTAGAAACAGAGCTCTGCCATGGGACAAGCGAATGGGATATCCTGCATGAAGGATTCATGATGACATTCAGTTTTGAGGATGGGTTTGATAGTATTGATGAAGCACTGCAAGAGGTGAAAGAAGCAATATCTAGGATACCGCAGGATCCTGTAGACCTAATTCAACCTGAATGGGCTACTTCGCTGAGTCGCGTGCTAGAATGTTATAATGTAATTGTTGAAGAATAGGATGAGGATCTGTGGAAGATTAATATTCCAGAAACAGAAGGTCACCGTGAGGTTCAAGGACAACATATTGAGAACCTTGATATAACCGCATCATTGAAAACGAAACAAGTAAACATTGGTATTGAGGCAGAACCCAAATTTGTGAAGATTGGGGACTACAGGGACAACGCGATGGTGGATAAGGTCTCTGAATTGCTCTGCGAATACCAGGATTTATTCCCTACCAAGTATATGGATCTTAAAGGAATAATTGGGGACCTAAGAATGATGAAGATCACATTAAAGCCCATTGCGAAGCCAGTCAAGCAAAGGCCTTGCCGTCTCAATCCAAAATATAAGGAGAAGGTCTGCTTAGAGCTAGACAAGATGCTCACGGTAGGAATCATTGAGCTTGTGGAAGATTTTGATTGGGTAAGCCCAATGGTCGTACAAGAAAAGAAGAAAAAGGATGAAATAAAGATATGTGTGGATATCAGGAAGTTGAATGATGCTTGTGTACATGATCCTTTCCCGACTTCATTCACTGATGAAGTGTTCGATAATGTAGGGGGTCAGGAGGCATTTTCCTTCACTGATGGATTCTCTGGGTACCACCAAATCAAAATCGTGTGGGAGGATAGGAGAAAGACAACCTTCGAAACTAAGTGGGGTTGCTTTCAGTACATTGTAATGCCATTTGGATTGAAGAATGCGCTTGCGATATTCTTGTGTGTAGTTGTTGTTGTGTTCAAGGAATTTATTCATATGTTCCTGGAGGTATATTTTGATGATTGGACTGTGTTTGGGCTGGTTAAGTGCCATGTAGCAAGCTTGCACCTGATGTTGGATACCTATGAAAGATACCAGATCGCGCTCAATATCAAGACATTTCTATCTTGTGTTCCTTTGGGGAACCTATTGGGGCATGTGGTTTGCAGACAGGGACTGATGATAGAACCCACGAATATTGCGGTGATACTAAACTTGGAAGCGCTGAGGAGTGTAAAACAGTTGTGTGCTACTCTGGGACATATGAGATATTACAGAAAGTTTATCAAAGGCTACGTCCAGATCACCTCGCCTATGGAGAAATTGTTGAAGAAGGACATCGCGTTCTGTTGGAACAATGACTGTAAGAAGATCTTGGATATCTTTAAAGAAAAGATGGTTACTGCACCGATTCTAGTCTTCCTGGACTAGTAAAAATAATTTCATGTACATGTCGATGTGTCATGTATAGCGTTGGGAGAAATAATGACACAGGTTGGCGGAGAAGGCTTGGACCATCCTATCACATTTGCAAGCTGAATATTATCCAAAGCATAGAAGAACTATTCCACCACCGAGTGCGAAGGGATAGTTGTGGTGTACACGCTCCAGAAGTATAGGCATTACTTGCTAGGAGGCCATTTTAAGATCTATATGGATCAATTTGCGCTAAAGTACCTGGTCAATAAACCTTTGTTGGGGGGGAGAATCTACAGGTGGCTCCTATTGTTCCAGGAGTATGATTTTGAAGTGGTTGTGAAGCCTAGATGATTGAATGCGGGACCAAACCATATATCGTTCATTGAAAAAGGGGAGGAACCTACCAACTTGGAAGAAGGATTACCTGACGCACAACGATTTGCAGTGTGCATCGTGGATGGTCATTTCGAGGATATAATACACTTCCTATCAACAAGAACTACTCCATAAGGATACACTGTCCAGTAAAAGAAGGAATTAGTGGTGCGCGCGACAGATTTCTTTGTCATTGCTAAGCATCTGTACAAGATGGGAACTGCTGAGATATTGTGACGGTATGTAACTGAGTTTGAAAGAAGTAGCATCCTTGCAGACGCTCATGGGGGTGCCGCGGGAGGCCATTATGCAGGGAGAGAAACTGCACAGAAGATTTTACATGCAAGGTTGTGGTGGCCAACCCTTCATCAGGACTCAAAAGCATATTGCAACGCGTGTGATGTGTGTCAAAGAACTGGTAGGACATCGCAAAGGGATGAGATGCCTTTGAATCCACAAATGACATTGCAACTCTTTGAGAAGTGGGCGATAGATTTTTCGGGACCTATTAAACCACAAGGAAAGACGAGAGAAAGGTATATTATCACAGGGATGGAGTATTTGACTCGTTGGGTAGAGGCGTAGCCTGTGAAGGATTGCACAGGTGCAACCACTGTAAAGTTTCTCTTTGAGCATGTACTGATACGATTTGGCTGTTCAAAGATCTTGATGAGTGATCGCAATACGCACTTCTTGAATGAGATGATCAGCACGCTGACGGAGGAATTTCAGGTATACTACCGGAAGAGTATGCCTTATCACCTGTACGCTAATGTAACGGTGGAAGCTTTCAACAAAGTGCTCGAAAACATGCTAACCAAGGTTTTTAATGCTCAGCAAAGTGATTGGGACCTACGCGTACATGTAGTACTGTGGGCTTATCGAACGACATGCAAGAAGTTGACTAGAAAAACCCCTTTAGGCTTGTCTATGGTGTGCAAGCGGTAATGCCTATGGAATACATTGTACCTAGTGTGCGCATAATAGCGCTCATAGAAATGACAAACCATGGAGACCTGGAGGAGAGGCTCACACAGTTGGATGAATTGGAGGAAGAAATATTTTTGGTTGGAGAAGTTAAAGATAATATGCTGCCTTAAGCAGAAACTACTATCTGTAACTTAGAAGAATTATGAAGGTGAGAACTGCATCATAGACAATATGTTGTTTAACACAGAACCTACTA
>APFE030638086.1:4868-39710 GCA_000404065.3 Pinus taeda
TGTAGCATGCCACCGCTCGTGCCACCCGCCTCAATAAGCGGTGCATCCTGGGTTCCACACCCACTGTGTGGATCTGTGCAGCCAAAGGGACCTCCTTGATCCCCTGATAATCAGGGACTCCTGCTAGCAACCCCTCCAGGTTGTGGATCACTGTCTCTGCCTGGTCCCCTCCTGCAGGAGCCAAAGCCAAGGCGCTGGCACCCTGATATGCTCTCCGTGCCTCTGGTGCTAGGCCGAAGGGTCTCATAGGTCCTACATCTGCACAACATGAGCATTCATTAAGACATGTACATGAAAAATACAAAAACATCATCAATGAAAATGAAAAGATCAAGTGTCATACCTCCGTCGTCCCACTGCTCTCCCGCAGGCAGCGGCATGTCTGTGTCACCACGAAAGTCGATACTGGCATACGGCCAGTCCTCGACAAAAATAACCTGGCTCTCAAGCCACTCTCGGAAATAGAGGCCCCAGGACACTGAGCGCCCACTGCCTCTGCGAGGCATGACCCGAGACCACTTGGTCGCCCTCGTCTCCCGCGCATTGCGTGGCGGGTCTAGTACCATGGTCTGCAGCCGAAGGGCCGGCACCCGCTTGAACATCAATGGAATCAGAAGAGAACCATAGCCGAACTGTTTCGACTCTCCGCGTCGACAGTTGTTCAGCTGTCTCTTCATGCTGTTTGTCACAGCCGCCGCCCAGTTGAAGATCGTGGGTTGTAAGCAGTCTAGGTTGGCCTTTGAGGCCTCGTGGTTCGCCAAGATCCCTGCTGCCCGCATAACCAGGAAAAGGATGGTACGGAGTACTATGTCGGCACGCTCACCGACACCCACCGACGGGATACTGCATTTACCGCTCCGTGTCTTGACCGCCTGTGGACAGACATGAGCCATCAGCTGATCTAGCGTCTTGCCGCTAGGACGCTGCCCCTCCAGAATGGGCATCGCGCCTCGGCGATACATCCCAGTCAAAAAATAAATATCAGTAGAGTCGAACTTGATGTCTCGACCCTGGATGGTGAATTTCCCATCCACTGGGTTCCATGCTCTAATCAGCAACTCCAGCAAATCCGGCTGAGCTCTCAACCGCGGAGTGAGGAAAAATTTCATCAAACCACATGCCTGCATTGCATTGCGGAATCCGGCGTCAGCAAAAGCGAGAATATCAGCGTTATCATGGTCCCTCTCCTGCCATGTGAAAGCCATCCTGCCCTGCAAAATCACCCAAAACTCATTAGGAAGCCTGCATGTGGAAATTGGCATTTAAGATTGAAAAATTTATATGTCACGGCGCCAGCACGACTGTTTCTAAAACAGTCGCGCTGGAAATGGCCGCCAGTGTGTTTTTTTTCTCTGGGTCAGCGCGGAAGGACACGGGTTTTCCGCACTGACCCAAAATATGGTGCGTGTTGGAAAACCCGATCAGCGCGGACCCGATAGGGAAATCCGCGCTGACCGAGAGCGCTCCAACATTCAAAGAATTTGGCCAAATGGCCAAATCCCACGGTGGATTTGCATAAAAACATGACTAAAATGAAGCGCAAGACAAGAGGGACCTACCTGGAATCAACGGTCGGGGAATCGGCGTCCGGATGAGGAAGAATCAGCTCCATCAACTTTGTAGTATTTCAACGTTCTTCAGAGCTCCAATGGTAAAATGGTAAAATGATTTTACAAACCTCCTATTTATAGTAAAAATTTCTAAATTTGGCAAAAAATCCTTATAAATGTGGTTTTGTACTATAGTTTTGCCATGGATTCAATCCGGATGTGATTAATTATGTCTTAACGCATGTTTTGTTATGATTTTTCGACATATCAAATAGGTTTACGCGGATATTTGTCTTGTGCAGGTCCTCGGAACCAACAAGGTCGCGGTGGATTCGTATACACTTGGTCCAAAAAATGTCGTCGTTAAGCTCTTTTCCGACACGAAACAAGAAAAGATTGCCGAGCCTCCTCTCAACTCGTCTAAAGGAACGAGAGGCGGTTGTTTTAAAGCTCTTTTTCGACCGCTTAAAATAACAAAGATTGACGAGTGTTTGTCGTTTCGCACTCGTTATTGGTCCTAAAATGACGTGATATCAATTGCTTTTTTACTTTTTCGGGTCGATATCACTATTTATGAAAAGTACTCCTCGGTCGTAATGATCGGGCGGTTCTTTCGAGCATTGTTTTATACTTTTTCGGGCTCGAGAGACACAACTTTACGAAAAAGCACCCCCCTGGAGTTTCCTTTTCAGCTGCCTTTTCAAACTCTCTAAACATGAAAAGATGTCGAGTTCTTCCTTTGTCAGACTCATTAAAACTTAATGACATCGGGCTCCGTCGAAATGACGCTCTCCAAGCATATGCTATCCCCGTCAAGCTTTTCATCTAAAAATAATCGAGGTACTCGCCAGAAATGGTGGGGGAAATAAAGGAACCATAATCGTCGTCGTCAGCAGTATGTCGCTCTTGAACATGGCACTGTTTGCATTCGTGTTTGGGTGGGGACATCTCAACTCGCTTCACTTTTGCCTCCATGGGTTTGGGTTATCCTATTTGGCCACTCATCTGCTCATTGTCCTTTCATTACGACTTCTGACCATTTGACCCCCAAATACTGCCAAATCCGTCATTGTGCCGCCGATATGTTCAAGAGAAGTTGGCCTCTGCAAGTATAACCTCCCTCTGATATTTCACACGAAACAAACTTGTCTCTTCCCGTCTCGTGTCGCAGATGTGGGAAACATTATGGCCCACCTTCGATAAAGATCACTTCCTGTCGACTTCAGCTCATTATCCAGGAGTGACCTAGAGACTCCCTTTGGGTACCTTGGAGCCTACATGCCTCAATGGCAGGTTCTTCGTGTTCGACGCGAGGTTTTTGGCCTCCGATCGAATGACTCCGCGGGTGTTCGACACCGCCTCATTCATTCACATGCCGTGGATTGTACCTATAGTACCTTGAGGACCATCGTCATCATTGGTGGCCCCTCTCGTGTCTGTTAACAGCTTCCATCATTGGCTAGTAATCAGACGATGTTCAAGCATGTTCGACTTCGACACATATATTCACATGTTTGAACTTGTACTTTTTTCGGGTTTGGATGGAGCGCAAGACCCTGGTTCTAGTCCATTGTGGACCAGGTTGCGATTTTGTGGGACATCACTACATGACTCATCGATGGATGGCTGCGACCATACCTGAATCTTCTCAAGGATGGCTGCGACCATACCTCTTATCATTATGGCCTCTTCGGCTGGGTGGCTGCGTCCACGCCACAAACCTTTCTTAATATGTATTTTGGATGGCTGCGCCCATGCCTAGACTACATGTAATTGAAATATCAGTTGTATCTGCCTGCAAGTTCTCCCTGGTGGTGTTCCAGTCCAGCAGTCTTGTAAAGCATTTCACCCCTCCCACTCTCTCGGGCTTCATGCTTTAGGGGGCATCTGTTACATAGTAAAATGTCACTGCCATCATGTCAGTCTCCCTACTGTGCTATAAAACCACATTTACCTAAGCTCATGCTCCTTGAAATGGCTAAAAACACTCTTTGCCTAAGTTAATTGAATCATCGCGTCTGTTCATTAAATAACCGCGCTGACCAGCGGAGGCTAGTGTAACTGATGCGCTGCCAGCGTGGAAGCACACATGTTTTCCGCGCTGGTCCAATTTCACGGACAGCGCGCCCTCCGCTTGTACTATTGAGCGCTGACCAGACCTCTTCTATAATAGATCTGCGATGCCAGCGCGCCAGCCCAGTTTTGCACCCGCGCTGATCTTGTTTAGGCGAATTTGTTCTAACAACCAACCTTCCAGATGACTCCAGACTTGCCTGTTAGCATTGTTGAGGTCGCCATCCTTTCTCTGGCATGTTTGTTCGACTGATCATCCACTTATCTTGGGGGAGATCTCATCCTTTACCTATTCATGGAGACTCCTTCTCCTTTATAAGCCTCCTCCATCGCCCATGAGCGGCTAGTTTGGAACATATAGACTTTGATTGAGGAATTCTTAGTGCATTTGTGCTGCTCTTGGTAGGCATTTGGTGTGTTGTGTGAGGATTTCTTTTGAGCTTGAGGAAGGTTATGAGCTTGTTGCCTTGTATGTGAGAGAGAGACCTCTTTGACTTGGGAGATTTGCCCCAAAGGTGAATGCTTGGAAGACATGCTGGCTGGACCCTCTAGAGAAGGACTCAGTGTCAGGACTTCGGTTGTACCTTACTCTATTTTCTGATTAATAAAGATAGATGACTACTCTTATGGTTCCATTTTCATTTGTCCTATGAATGATTAATGTAAATTGTATCCTTCCTGACTGATACATAGTTGTTTTTAGTAGATTTTACGCTTGTGTTTGCTCTCTCTTTGCTTGTGCAGGTGTCCGTCCGTGAGGATAGTGGAGGACTGTGATTGGCTGGAGCGAAGGAGCGAGAGGGCCATCTCTTCGACAAACATAGCGGTGGAATCCAAGTAGGTTTCTTTTACCCACTTGTTAATTACAACTAGGAACCTGCAGTGTAGCATTGTTTGATTGTTGCTAGACCCCCTTTGGGCTAGTAGGGATCGCCTCTATCCGTAGAGTGGATTTACCTCTCCAACACTAGGTGCGGTACTGCTCTGTGTTATATTGTAACAGTGCGGATAAGTCTGCACTTGTACCTAACGCAGAAGGTGCGGTCCTCTACCAAAAATCCGAAAAATAAAAATCAAACTAGGATCTAACAAGTACCCAATCCCACACACATCAAGCCAAAATCAGAAACCAAAACTCAAGTTTCTCAAGTCAAAGCAAAGACAAATCAAAAACCAAAACCTTTCCCTAGCGGAGTTGCCAATGTGTTGGCCGGATAAATCGTTCTTGCGAACAAGACCGATCTCCCTAGTATCAAATGATATCTAGAAACAAGCAGCACAAACAAATATACTTTTCTCTAAACATGTTTCAATTCATAAATGAAAACTAAGAGGTGTAATAGACCCTACCTTGATCCAACGCTTGTTTGTGGCAACTTTGTTCCAACAGCTTCAAGCAGTTCCCTTTTAATAACCTGCATACACAAACAAACACACATCAAAGAACACCTGCATAGATACTATAATAAAACATGTTCATTATGAAGATCAAGGAGCTCATAAAATAAACCATTAAAGACAGTTCATTGAGAAAAACAAACTTGATTGTATTAACTTTATGAATAAAAGAACCTTACAACCTTTGCCTTGATGTTGCACAAGCTCTTTCCAGGGTCTAGCAGTAATCTCCTCTACTTTGACAAGCCTCACTTACTTCCCAAATGAAATGAAAGGTATGTGATCTCTCCTCTCACAAGCTCAAAAAGGAAGTCTAATTTCTAGTAGCATTTACCCTCAAGAATCTTCATCTTTCAACCTCTCCTACAACCAGCCCAATGCCTGAATTTATAGTGCAAATGGAGGAAGTTGCAAGTCCACCATTGAAGGGATAAGTTCCTCCTTCAATGGGATAAGCACCTCATATCATGGAGTTGTCTCCCTTAGTTATGGAATTGATGAACCAAGGTGGAGCGGACTTGCCAACGTAATATTCCTTCTAGAGGCATCCAGAAGTGACCCAAGGTGAGTTTTTAAGAGTGAACTCACGCCTTTTTAACTTTTACAGGGGTTCGCACCTATCATGTAACAGACAAAGTGGTCAGGTTCGCAGGGGACATGAGCATTGGGTGCGGCACCGCAGGCAATGCTAGGAGAAAGTGCGAAACCAGGATTTAAGATATGTTTAAGGTATTTCTCCCATTTTCAAGGCTTGACATGAAGAGCTGAGGCTTAAGACTTGCAAAGGAGGTATGTATGAGTGGTGATGGACTCACACAAACTGTAGAAAGTCATGGTGACAATTTTTTGTGTAATAATTTTTTTTTCTCATTCTCATAGTTTGAGCTTTCTACAATTTGCACCAGTTGGACTGGTCTATTATTGGGATTTGTATTCAGTTGGGCTAGCAGTTGACAACACAGAAGAGGCTGAGGGTTTTGTTGTAATGGATAAGGAGTTGATAATGCAGGTTGGGATTGAGGACCTGTCCCCATAGGAGTGTTGGATATCCCGAAAGGTCGCTGCCAATTTGTAGACTAATTCAGGTTTTGAGAAGTGGAGGCATACCACTGGGATTGATAGGGATTGCCTTGCCAAACAAGAGTAAAAGGAGATGATTGAGTTGACCATGGTGTCATAGGGAATGGTTGAGGTTTCCAATTCAAGTAGTGTGATTGACCTTGCCATGCTGCACTAGGGTTCTGTTGCTGATTAAACTGTGAAGAAGGAAAGAACTAGGATGCATCATGTGACATACCTGGAGGTTTGGCCTACCACTGTCAACACTGGTTCGTTAGATATACTAGCTTTGTCTCTTCTTCTGCTTAAACATTTCTTTCAAGCTCGGGAATGATGGACATTGTTTAGTGGTGTGATCCTTGGTACAAATAGCACATGTCTGAACCATGTCTAATGGACACTCCCGTTAGCTATTCTTCTTCCGATAGAGTGGATAGAAAATGACCAATTTTTGTTCTACTGAAGCTTGTTTTTGTTTAGCCTGTTGGACATCCAACTGCATTGTGAGAGTGCCCAAGATGTTTTTTTTGAAATCTTCCAAGAGGTTACCGATTTCCATTCGTGTTATGCATCCACTGCGTGGCTTGCTTCCCCTACTCATGGGATCTCGGCTTGTTTCTCCTGTACATGAGCTTCCTCACGAACACATGATACATAAGTAAATGATTTCATCATAATATTCCTGAGAAATATCTCCTTTCCCCATTAAATTTAGAGTTTCTAACCACTCCTATTTCATTCCTTTAATTAAGATAACTCTTAGGACTTCTTTTGGTAGGGTGGTGTGTGGATATCTCTGCAAGTTATAATGAAACTGTTCGATATATTCTTCTAGAGTTTCATTATCCTTTGTAGCCATCTTAAAGATTTCATACTTTAGCTCCCTAGTAGCAAAAGTCCTAGTATCTTGTGAGGAAGGAGGTTTTCATATCATCCCAAGAATTAATAGTACGTCCACCCAGACCCATGAACCATCTTAAACCTACTCCTTTTAGAGTAGATTGGAATAGTTTTAGCTTTTGGGGCCAATGGTGTAGTCATACCCTCTGCAGAGGACATAAAATTTGAAAAGGAAGGCATCATGATCCTCTGTGATCAGCCCATGAAAAGTTCTGATGCTCTACAGAGGAATAGCCTTCATGGGGGCATTGGCCACTTGGTCAACTATGGGGTATTCCAATGTCGAGGTTTTACCTTGAGGTGGTTGGTTTTCCATTTTGTCAAAGATGTGCCAATACTCTTCAGGGATTTCAGGGGGTGTTTTTCAAGTAAGCGGAGGATCAACAACCCGATATGGCTTTGTAGCACTGCCTAGATATGGGATCATAGGAGACCCTTGTTCAGATAGCTGAGGTCCTTCCTTAGCAGTTCCAATGGTTTCTCCTTCTCCTTCTCTTAAGTTATACGATTTTCCCTCCTCTAGAGAATTAGAATGTAAGCTTACTGTAGCTTGAAGACTCTGTTTAGATCCTCTAATTGGCTTTTAATCTTAGCATAAGCTACAGATGGTGAGCCTGCTGCTTGAGGGATTACATTAGGACTTTTTCCAAATATAGATTGGAATCCTATTGATGCTTGAGATTCTGCTTTTCTCATAATTTCATCTATAAAGGTCGTTTTCCCAAGGTTCACCAATCCCTTGGGTTTTGTTGATTTTGGATGGGGGTTCTGTTCTTTTTCTATCTTTCTATTCCTAGTCATTCATATAAATCAATTCCTATTTAACCTGTAAGCTTTTGTTGAAAAGTGGGCTAGTAAGCAAGCACTTTACTTTCTAGGTATGTAGGTTCTTACCTCCCGTTTTTAAAACCCAATTAATTTGCAGCAAGATAAAAAGGAAATCACTTTGGAACACTCTCCCTGGAAACGGTGCCAAAATTTTGGTGCACTAAGATGGCTTTTTACAAGCAATTTCAATTCCTACATTAATTGTCAACTTGAGGCAAGTCTTTTTATTTCAAGAGTGTCATCACTCTATATGTAGTGAATTTAGAGGTTAACTAATAACAAATCGTTGCAATTTCTAATGACTATCTTCTTCAAACTCAACCCAAACCATTCTAAAAGAAATTCATAACACACTCCACGATTCTACTTAACCTATCATGAAAGCGAATGGATCTGAATACAACTTTCAAAGTATCATGCTTGGCAGTCTTAAATAGAATTCAAGCTAACTTGCTCACTCATGAAAGAGAACTGTAACAGTTGACAACAATGGTAATTGAACAACAAATCCTAATTAAACAACAAGTCCTAATTAAGCAACATTTCCGAATTGAACAACAAATATGAATTGAAAAAAAAATTCAAATTGAATGGCAAATCTATATTGAACAACAATTTTGAATTGAACAAAAAATGATACAGGAATAACAAACGTTATCTGAATAGAAAATCACTGTAGAAGCATAAAGTGATTAATTCTATCTTTGAAATCTATGATAACATTATTTGAAAGGAACAACGACTTGAGCTGGAACTAGAATAACCAATTCAATCAAAGGTATTACTCGCATATAACACATGGATCAATATGAATCTCGAATGAACAACAAATGCAAATTGAATCAACAATCCTTACGATAATCAAAAGTAATATTAACTAAATATTAACAAGAAATCAAGAATGAAATAGAAAATATTATGACACAGGTGAAGCAGTAGATCTTCTCTTGAATGGGCCCAAAGTCACTAGAAGTCTCTGCTAAGAGATACTCAAAATATAAATTTGAGGTAAACACAGTCTTTCTATATTAACATAAGTAACCAAGTTACAACATCCAAAATAAAAGTATTATATTTCAAAAAGAATAATTACAGACTCTGAAATTCTAAACTCCTTGCAGTTTTTCCTTTCGGCCTTATATATTACATGTGGAGGTTTAAATTCCTACATTACATTTAGAAAGTAAATAGATAAAAGTGAATCCTCAGGATCAGGGGATCCTGAGGATTTCACTATACTTGATCTGATTCCGTCATAAAATAGTCATTGGTTTGTCGGTCTTCTGTTGTCGTGCCTTGTGGGATGCTTCCATTCTGTCGATTGGGCAATTATTGCTCAATTCATGACTTATGCAAATAAAGATAGTAAAAACCAGTTTTTCCTGCTTAGATTTGTCTAATTTGTTACTGATTATTTTCACTCGACTTTATCTATTATTTCCTCTATTTTATTCATAAGCATAGATAATCATGTGAGGATGAGTGCTAAATAAAGATATTACCAAGGAGAAAACATACCTTTTACTTGACCCAACAGAAACAAAGTGGCTTAAAAAAATATATTTGAAGAGGGAAACGAAGTGGGTCTGTTAACTCTTAATTGGATGGAAAATGGGTAATGAAGAGAATGTTATAGGTTATAACAAGGAATATTTCACACAAATGATGACTTCTAAATATAAGTCATTCTTTTCTTTAGTCATTTTTCTAGTCCTTTGCCTTGAAGAGGGTCGTATAGGTTGTTAGAAGGAAGAGATCACTAACATTAGATTTATTTTAAGTAGTCTTTTTAGTTTTTACTCATTTTTTATTTATTTTTCCTTTTTCTATATTTTTGTGTTTTTTTATTAACTTATCTATCCTATCTATCTATCTATCATATATAATTATATATAATATATATATTATATATATATATTATATTTATATAATTTTTATATAATAATATATATATTATATATATTCTAAGTTGTTTAGGAAAAATATATAAATAGTCAAAATAGTCTGTTAAATCTAAGATTATTAAGAAGAAAAAGAATAATAGATGTTGATAGGAGTGGACTTGAGAATATATATTCTAGAAGATTATAAGAGCGAAAAGATCACAAAGTGAGAGTGTAACATGAGGAATGGACCTTAAATACATAGTAATGCATGGTGAAGATTTATAGATATATATATATCACTTTTTCTATTTATGGCAAGGATATTGACCATGTTAATATGTTTTTAGGTTAATCATTTTATTAAAATGATGGGCAAATTCTATGTTGGTTTAGTAGTGTTTTCTTTGTTTTTTAATATTTGAACATATGACCTTTTAAAGTCAATATTGGTTTGCAAAACATTGAAGTTCAACGGCAAAGTTATCCTATAAAAGAAAAAGTGTTTAAGGAAGTATAATCTTTCAACCAATATATAATAGCCTTTGAATCCCCTATCACTTTTAAGTTTAGATTATTGAGGTGACACAATTAAAATGACTAACATAAACGACTAATACATATTATTGTAGTGCTTGTTAAGTAACAATATTTTTGTTTGTAGACTAAATTAGTCATTCATGTAGTCATTTTTAGTTGTATTACTTATTATCTAGTCATATATTTTTAACCCTTGACTAAATAAGTCATCTATGTAGTCATTTTTAGTTGGGCCACTTAATATTTTATCATTCTTTGTATTATTTGATTGGAGAAGTTTCAGTGACTAAATGTGTTTGTCACCTAGTCACTAATTTTAGATTTTCTACTAGTGCATATTTCTATTATTTGTAGTCTTTTGTATAGTAAATTTACATCCATCGATCCTATGAACATGGGTGACTATCTGTCTCTCCATTTTATGGATAGAAAGGAAAGGCCTTGTACGAGCAATATGTCACTAAATATATTTCGTATCCACAACCGAAATATTTTCTACAAGAAGCAGAGCATATGGAACTCTAGTCTTTGTGTAGGGTTAGAAGTGCCATTTTTAGGAAGTTGTATCAATGGCTCCACCAAAGCTATCATCTGGTTGAAAAATACAAAGAAATTAATTCAATTAATACCATATTCAAAAGAAATTTCAAGATGGGCATCTTTCATTTAAAAAAAATACTTAAATCTATAGGATCATAACTTGAAACTTTTGAACCATTAGATCTAGACCAAAATATTTACTCGTATCAAAATCTATGAGTTCTAGCATGCTAATTCAAAAGTAAAAATGTGTGCTCTTCACAAATTTGCATTCTCTTTAAGTCCCATAGAAAATAAATAAGCAACATCCTGTACAAAGCCATCTGTTGATTTTGCAATCCAAGAATCCAAAGTCAACAATATTGCCATGCGTGCCTCCTCATGCAATTTATTTATTTTTCGAGGAAAGTTACTAGAAAAATAGAGAGAAAAAACAAACAAACAAACAAACCTACATGATCGTTGTAGGACCAGGAGTTATGTTCATGCACATCTTGAGTCCTTCGATTTGTCATTCAAATAGAGAAGTTATCCATTTCTTAAATATTTTTTCTAAATTTCTCCTATCAACTACCTCCAAGGGAATAATTATGGATTTCAAACATCAACATCATAGCCAATGTACATAGGCATAAAATTGCATGTAAATTTAAAGGATGAAATGTCCATTGCGACTAAAATGTCTCATATAGACCCTTTTTCCATGACAAAGGCCTTGGACCAAGAAGTTAATGCTTCTAAAATACCCTCCTTATTAATATTAATGAATAGCATTGTGAGACACTTGAAGCATAGAAATCGACCTTTGATTCATTTCAAGACTTCAATAACAAGGCATATGAGTGGTATGTTCGACATGATGTTTCCATTTTTCCTGGGATTATGAATTTCTACAAAAAGTTTCCCAGGGGGAACTTATGTTTTGAAAGTGAACATTGGGAATTTATCCTTGTCCTCCACTCTATATCCACAAGTTGTGATCAACTGGTCTTCCTTCAACAGAAATTTATTTATCTAGGCAACTATTGGTCTTGCTTCAACAACAGCCCAAACAACTAGTGAGTATCCATGTCTAAATTCACCAGCAATAAAAACACCATCAACAGTTGATGAAAAATCACCAATGTTGGATTTCAAATTTGACCTGTTATCCCTTTCCATATCAAGCTTCTTTGCAATCTATCAAACCAAATAAAAACTAAAATTAGAGTGAGGAGGTAAATGGAGAAATTATATAAAATATGTTGTGTATGTCAAGTATATTTTAGACGAAGAGTATAAATGTTGAAATATGTGTATTCAATATTATGGATTGGAAAGGCTACAATATCACTGAATTACTCAATTTTCCAAAGAAGAAAATATAGCCCAGCAATGAATGTTGTCAAATAAATTCAAATTGGACCTAAATCATTACATTGTGCTTATCAATAAAAAATTAAAGTTTTATATCACCTATTGGGATGGGGTCCCCTAGGTCAGTTTTGGGGTTAAAAACCCAATTTTTGATGTAATTTTTGTAAGTAATGTAAAGTCTCTGTTATTTATGGATGTGGAGCATGTAAATAATTAGGAGTAAAAAGGGTTTTAGCTCCTTTTCTATGTAAATTTGAGTCAGTTTTGAGATTCGCCCATGATCCATGGACCATGGGATTGTTAAATAGGTGTGCCTTAGAAATTCTAAGACATAATATGATGATGATGGATGTAATGGGTCGATAGAAGATAACATAGAGAAGTGAGTCATATAGGAGGGAAAGGTTCTGCAGTTGAGAGTGCAGAGGCCTAGAGTAGTGTCCGCAGTTGATTGCGCGGACCCTTGCAACTGAGTGTGCAGGGTAGTTTTAAGTCTATAATACCATAGTGAAGATAAATAAAGAAGACTGTTGAAGAAAACCTGTGTTTGTCTGTTCACTTTTGTTATTTATGTTTGTGATATATGTTGTGATTGAATAATGTCTTTATGAAATATTGATCTATTGATGCACGACTCTAAGGGATAAGTCTTAATAACTATACACATTGCATGTTAAGTACTTCTGCGAATATTATAATACATTCTATTAGGTTTGTTAAATACTTAAGTAGATCTGCATGAGATTTGATCTAGGGTTATTTTCTTATGCGCATAAGTAGATGATTCAACTGTTAAGGGTCCATAAAGACCTATCATAGAACTTTGTGGAGGTCTAGAGACTGCTTAAAGGAAGTTGCAGTACTAATCCCTAGGGGAATATAGATCTGTGTGAAGGTAGATCTAGAGAAATAAAAGACATCACACTAATCTTTGGATGTGAAAACTTGGTTCCAGCATCCCCCCATACTGCTTCGGGTGAGACTTCAGCATGCGCTACATGAGTTGATGCTAAAAGGGCTAGTAATGTAGGGTTTTGTTTGGTGCAATTAAATTTGAACCTAGGTCAGGACCCACTAAGACAAAAAAATGGTTTTTTTGCCAGGACTGAGATATACTTAAGGAGATTTGTGATGTCACATCACTGGAATCTGAACAAGAAGGAAATTGAGAAGTGGTTGGATAGAAAGATTCACGAATTTGTGGTGCGGGAAAACATGAATCTACGCCTATCAAAGGAGCAATGGTTGGATAGATACTTGTACATAGAAATACATGAAATTTTCTTCTGCACCTTCCCGATCACATTATGCAAGTGGATTGCTAAGTTGGTAGATGGCCAAGGGAGGTGGAAGCTTGATGGACTAATAGTGTGGACTCTAGAGCTAGTGCGAAGGTTTGAAGCTTTGGAAGATAAGATCACGTAGGCTATTGATCATTGGCTTGATCGAATTATAGGAGGATTTGTTACAGAGTTCATGGTTGATACCTCAGTTAGCTATAGCGAAGTAGAGCGACACTTCTTCAATGGACCATGAGGTAAGTATCTGAAATCTCTGAATACCTGGATTAAGATTCTCTTGTGTGAAAAATGGGTTATGCAATTGCCTTGATGTTTGGAGCTACGCAAAGTGGAAAAATCTTTAAAAATTGAGAGAAAGCAGGTCTCGAATATAGCCCAATGATTGGATCTCCTTCGAGTGACGACGAGGGAATGGTATAGGCCTCACCGCAGAGTGTTGTCTAGTTGATCAGACATGGTTTTCTATGGATACATCATCCATCCACTCCACCTCCACCTTCACCTCCATAGCATACACCTTCACCCAAACCTCCGCCACCACCACCGCTGTTCAACATGTCCAACTCAATAAAGCTACCAATTTTCAAGGGTATAGTGAGCGAAGATATAGATAAGTTTTTGGTTTGTTGCAAATGCTATGTGGATCATGCAGACGATCACTGATGATGACATAAATAAGGCATAGTTAGTTACTTCTCTGCAGGATCGCGCGCTGATGTGGTATATTAAGTATTGTGCTGATAATCCTATAGCATCGCTAGTAGAGACTAAGGATGCTTTAAACAAAGAGTTTAGTAAGCCTAATTCTGACTTGGAGTAAGTGGTTGGATTTAAGGAAATCAAGATGAGGGTTTATGAGATGCCTTGGGAGTTAGATCAATGCTAAAATGTGTGATCCATGAAACTAATATGCAGCTCACATATGGTCAGCACTACGATTCGTTTATAGCTTTTCTTCTGCCCCACCTAAGAATTTCTTTGTCACAACAAAAGATAGGAACTTAGGCAAAAGCCCTAGAAATCGTGATGAGATTGCATGCGACACCTATTCATGACACAGCTTTGGGAGTCCAACAAATTCACTTACAACTACAAAACCTCTGCTTGGAATTGCAAAGCTTGAAGAAAGAGAAGGAACTAAAATAGAGATGTGTGAGGAAGTTTGGCGACTAAAATGTAAAAGCCAGGAGAATGGTAAAGACCACTACCATGTCTTCGCAAATTATATTATAGGGAGGGCCACTTCCCCTGAGGCCAGGAGCCCTTGTAGGACCAAGTGCAGGGCTATGCCATGGTGCGCTATTTTCTAGGTGGCTAGAAAACATGTAATGGAAAATTATCATTTACTGCAAAAGTTCGTTCAGACACCACAATAGTTGTTCTGCGATTTCTGCAAATCGGTGGGCCGTGATGAGCACCATCATCACATCTACGAGTTGATGATGGAAAGAATTCCTACCTACTAAATGCAAGCAAAAAATCGGCCTCCAGATCAGGGCACCATAGGAACACACAAAGGATATCAGGGATGAGGACGAGGCCGAGGCAGAGGAAGACCTAGTAGAGGTCGCAGACAGGTTATTTTTTATAACTATGGGACACCAAGGAACTATGTGTGGGAGTGTCAAAATAAAAAATGCTCATCCTGTCAATACTGCAGCCAGTTTGACCGCACTATCGAAGAATGCCTGGTGTTGATAGCCAAGATACAGGAGAAGAAGGCACAACCACTACAACTAATGCAAAACTTACAAATGATGAGAGCTGAGCCTCACGAAGAAGATCTGATTATGAATATCATGCTGAGAAGAAGGATTACAATAGGGGATGATAAGGGAAAATAGCCTGAAGAGAGTGAATGGGTCCACAAGGCCCCAGAGAAGGAAGTTGGTTTTGATCTAGAGAACATGAAGGAAACATTTATGGAAGCCAAGAAAAGCTTTGTTGAGGCATCCACCTCAGGGAGCCAAAACAGATTACCAAAAAATAACGTGACTATAGAGGTTGATCTCTCTGCACTTACCACATTCTTAGAGACCTGCATGAAACTTCTATGTGATAGCAAGGTTGTGAAAGGCCCGCAGGAATTAATAAACAAGTGTGTTGGTAAAGAAAATGCTACTAATGGACACTACATACTAAGAAAAATTCACAAACATAAGGTAAGAACAGGACACGAGATGGGCCTCACTATGTAGATAGGAGATTATGTGATGGATGAGGTCATTCTGGATCTTGGGTCTGACATAAACGTTTTTCCTAAATAGACATGGGAGAGAATGAGGAGAATTTCACTACAATGGTCTTTGTTCTAGCTTAGAATGGCCAACCAGCAGAAGATCATCCCTATGGGATGACTACATGGAGTCCCGATGGATATAGAAGGTGCAAGTGAATTGGCTGATTTCGAAGTAATAGAGATCGTTAATGACAACAATCCATGCCCCGCGCTCCTTGGAATTGACTGGGCCATAGATATGAATGGATTCATAAACTTGAAGAAGAGGACAATGTTGTTTGAGAGGAAATCACTTTGGGTGGTAGTACCATTGGAACTTGTAGAAGGGTCATACTATACTAAACTAGTTCGCAACTATGAAGAAAGTGATGATGACTTGGATCAGATCTACAAGATAACAACACGAGACAAATATTGAATTAATCAAATAGTTGATGGATGGATTAAATGGGATTGGGAGAGTTCATGTACCTTTGATTCAGACGAAGAATTGGAGTATTGGCAGAATAGGCTACATGAAGTATCTACGTTGTGCTACAACATGATGACTAAATCACTGCACTGTGTGTCATCACATGTAAGAAATTTACCCTATTATGATGGTTTAACTGACATAGATAAGTTCTGGATGCCTTTGAATGAGAAGTTTCGGAGGATCATCGCTTCCAAGCACTAGATTTAACGTTGCATGCTATGCCCAAACCATGGTGGGCTACGCACAAGGACAAACTTTGATGAATGAGGAGATTATAGAAGGATGATTGGGTTGTGATTTGGTCATCCTAAAATTCAATGGACTAAAAAATATGATGGGAGAAATGATACATGCGATAATTTAGTGAAGTGGACTAATGCTTATGGAATGGAGACACAACCGGAGTGGGCGCACTTATTTATTCATACTTTGGATACAATTACTATAAATTGGTATCTAGAAATGGAGCTCCACCATGGCACCATAGGGTGGGATACATTAAGGGAATGATTCTTAATGACCTTCAGTTTTGAAGATGGGTTCGAGAGAATTGATGAAGCTCTGTAGGAGATTAAGGTAGTGTTCTTCAGAACTCCGCAGGAACCTTTGGAGTTGGTTCAACCAGATTGGAGCACCTAGCTACTCCATGCTCTGGAATGCTATAATGTGACTATTGAGGGGAAGGATGAAGATGCAAGAAATTCTAATATTCTAGAGGCAGAAGGCCATTGCGAGGTTGAAGGTCCACAAATAGAAAACCCAAACATCACTACATGTTGAAAACCAAGCAAGTGAACATTGGTACTAAAGTAGAGCCAAAATTTATGAATATTGGGGATTACTAGGGGGATGCCATAGTCGATAAAGTTGCTGAGTTACTCCACGAGTACCTGGATATTTTTCCTACAAAGTTTTTGGACCTGAAGGGCATCATAGGTGACTTTGGTGTGATGAAAATCACTTTGAAACCGGTTGTGAAGCCTATTAAGTAGAGGTCGTATCGCCTTAATCCAAAGTACAGGGAAAAGATCTGCTTGGAGTTGGATAAGATGCTAGAAGTAGGCATCATTGAACCTATGGAAGAATCTATTTGAGTGAGCCTGATGGCAGTTCAAGACAAGAAACAGAAGGGAGAAATAAGGATTTGAGTAGATCTAAGGAAACTTAATGATGCCTATGTCCATGATCCTTTTCTGACACCATTCACTAATGAGGTATTGGACAATGTTGGAGGATAGGAAGCCTATTCATTCACTGATGGATTTTCTGGGTACCATTAGATCAAGATTGTGCTAAAGGATAGGAGCAAAACAACCTTCATGATGGAATGGGGTTGTTTCCAGTACACTGTAATGTCATTTGAACATAACAATGCACCTGTGATATTCTCTCACGTAGTTATAGTAGAATTTAAGGAGTTCATTCATAAGTTCTTGGAGGTTTATTTTGATGACTAGATGATGTTCATTTTAGTGAAGCACCATGTAGAAAGTGTGTGTCTGATGCTGGATACATACCAAAGATACTAGATTGCGTTGAATTTGAAGAAGTGTTTATTTTGTGTCCCCTTTGGGATATTGCTAGGACATGTGGTGTGCAAGTAAGGGCTGATGGTGGAACCTGTGAAGATCACAATAATAGTGAATTTGGAGGCCCCAAGATGTGTCAAATAGTTGCACGCAACGGTCAGACATATAGGAAGTTCATCAAGGCTTATGTCAGATTACCGCACCCATGGAGAAACTGTTGAAGAAGGATGCTACATTCTGTTGGGATGAAGAATTTCAGCGTAGTTTAGATGTTTTGAAGGAAGAGATTGTCACCGCACTGATCTTGGTCTTCCCCGATTGGAAGAAGGAATTTCATGTATATGTCGATGCCTCTTGCATTGCATTGGGAGTAGTGCTAACACAAGATGGTGGAGGAGAGATGGACCACCCTATAGCCTTCACGAGCATGAAATTATCAAAGGATGAGAATAATAACTCAGCAACAGAGAATGAAGGATTGCCTGTGGTATACGTGCTTCAAAAGTTCAGGCACTATTTGTTGGGCAGACATTTCAAAATGTACACAGATCATTCTGCCTTGAAATACCTGGTCAATAAGCCTATGTTGGGGGGAAAATCTACCGATGGTTGCATCTATTCCAGGAGTATGACTTTGAGGTGATTGTGAAGCCAGGAAGGTTGAATGCAAGACCTGACCATATGTCATGGATTGAGACATGAGAGGAGCCTACCAATTTGGAGGAAGCATTTCCCAATGCGCAGCTCTTCACAGTGTGTGTAGAAGATAACCACTTTGAAGATATTATTCACTTTTTTACTATAGGAATGGCACCGGAAGGATGTATGAGTCAGAAAAAGAAGGAACTCGTAGTGCATGCAACAAATTTCTCAGTGATTGCAGGAAATTTATATAAGATGGGTGCAAACGAGATATTGTGATGATAAGTGCCAAATTTTGAGTGGAATAGCATCCTCGCTGAAGCTCATGGAGGGTATGAGGGAGGAAATTATGCAAGAAGGGTGACAACATAGAAGATTTTGTGCATAGGTTTATGGTGGCCTACACTACATAAAGATTCTAAAGCGTATTGTAGGGCATGCGATGCATGTCAATGAATGGGTAGACCATCACAGAGGGACGAGTTGCCACTGAATCCTCAAGTATCATTGTAGCCATTTGAAAAATAGGTAATTCATTTCATTGGGCCAATTCAACCCCAAGGAAAGAAGACAAATGCGCGCTATATCATCACCATGATGGAGTATCTAACCAGATGGGCAGAGGCACATTCGGTTAAATATTGCACAGGAGCTACAACAACGAAGTTTTTGTTTGAATATGTCTTAACTAGGTTTGAATGCCCAAAGGTGTTGATGAGTTATCTAGGTACGCACTTCCTAAACGAGACAATCAACATGTTGACCGAGGAGTTCCAGATCTATCATTAGAAGAGCACACCATATCATCCTCAGGCTAATGGAATAGTAGAGGCCTTTAATAAGATTTTGGAGAATGCACTGTTATACAACAAAATGACCTCCCCATCAACTCAGAGGTGAAAGACATGATGACTAAAGCAAAGACCATAATTGCAGGCCTTGATTCCTCACTAACACTAGTTACACACTGAAAACATGCTTTATAAAGCTTGTTACCAAGCCTAAGGGTGCATTAGTGACCCTACTAACTCAAGTTGTTAGACCAGGGGCAGCGTTAGTGAAACTAAGGGAAGTTCAAGGGGTCAAGCCAACGAATTGTCTCACAAATATCTAGATATTTGTCCCTAAATTTTCTCAAGAAAAGCAAGGAAACATCCAAAATCAAGATATTTGGAGGATTTCTAGTCTAAGAAAAGAAGGAAAATGGGAAAGAGCCGAAAAGCAAAGTAAGTTCATTCATTTTTCCCTAATGAACTCTATGAAGAACTTGGCAACCCTAACTCAATTGCTATATAAGCAAGGTGAGGGTTATTGTGAAAGGGATCATAACATTTGAAAGGATAGCCTACTAAGTTGTTGTGAACTGTCACATACTTGAACAAGTGAGCTAGAAGAGAGAGAGAGAGAGAAAGAGAAGTGGAAGGGGCAAAGGAAGGTTGATACAACAGATGGTTGTAATCACTCTTCCATTATTAATACATAACTGCAATTGTGTTCCCTACTCCATAGTGTCGGTAACCTTTGTTCATTAAGTTGTTCATTTGACCCCTGTTTAGATGAGTGGTTTAGTTGTATGCAAATATTGTATGTTTTGATTGTGCTTTCCTTTCCTTTGTGTAGGAATTGATTTGGAGCCAGCTTTGAAGGAGTTCTTCTTAGTTGCATTGAGATCTCCAAACAAATCTAGAAGGAGAGTTGAGGTAATCCTCTTTCCACACCTTGTTAACTGATATTTGATAGATGAACATGTGTATAACTTGGTAGCTTCTGCAGATAATATTACAGTCTGTCAAAGGTCCCGGGATGGCCTTTGAGGGTAGTTTTCATTCTCCATACACCATGAATTTTACCCCATCACAAAATTGGTGACTCCACTGGGGACTATACATCTAGTTCCCAGTTTACCCAGACTCTTCTCTGTTCTCTCTTCCTTCCAAGAGCTCCCTATTCTTTAGCAACCCTTTTTCTGATCCACCAAATATCTTGCTGCATCCTACTAGTATACATTCATCTCAGAAACTGATCTTGGAAACCCTCTTTTTGATAGATTTCCCACACTAACGCAAGTTAGCAGGCTACAAAGAGATTTATAAAGCATTGTGCCTATGTATAGGGAGCATTAGTGGGCCTACTAATTCTCTGTAGCCACTATTATAGAGTGTTAGTCTCCATTTGCCTTGATTTCCAGTAGTATCTGTGGACCAAATTGGATGGAAAATTTTCTCATGGGCTGAAATAAGATCTGTAACTGTATTATGTCAGCAAAATTAGTGTTCTAGAAATTTATTTTTAGGAAAAACGTTTTGGTTTTTATCTCTTAAAAACATTTTTTCTGAAAGAAAGACTGACAATTTGTATTCATCCTTCTATTTAAATAGTTGTGAGTTGCTTCATTCTGGTTTCAAGCAGTTGTTAGGAAATATTTGAAATAATATTTTGGTTATGAATGTGTTGAAAGACTATAGATGCAAAGACGAAACTATGAATATGTGAAAAATATGAATATGTAGAATACAACTTGTATGCATCAAATTGAAAAAAAATTCAAAGCATTGTTTTTGCATGATTTATTGAGTCAAGAGTCTCACCATATTTCATAATTCAACACCCCTACTGAAGACAATAATCAAGTACACATAAAATTTACATTAAAATCAATCAGTAACTCTTTTGAGCAAACCAACATTAGATAGGCTAGGATCTTGGGATAAGCATATGAGTGAACTGCCCAAGGTTGAAAACCAAACTAGTGTCGTTAACAAGCAAAAAATTCCTTCTGCACTCATACTACCAGGACCACTCCAGTAAAAACGGAGCAAAATACGAGACAACATCAGACTGTAATTGAAGGTAGCCCACCTTCTCTTACAAATCCTTTAGGCATTCCATGTATTGGGGGTCCCTTCAGGGATTTTGGAGCTGAGTCAGGGACTTAGGTATCCTACCCACACAACATGCTATCTACGACTATGTCCCCTCCAGTGGTGTCTGTGATTTGAGGTATCTCTAATGGCCAAACTTATAGGGACTTACACAAGGTGACTGGGACATGCTGTCCTGGTACCTAACACAGAAGGATCTACTTTGTCTTCAGTTTTTAGGAGGTTGCTTGTCTTCATGAGAGTACTTGGCCCCTCAATCTGAGGTTCGGGCGAAGCTCTAAAGTAACCATAACTATACATTTGGTCATCCTTCTCTATTATTCATTGAGTTACTGTGTTTCATCTCTGGTGATTGGTGCTTATCAGATGAGGTAATTTCCCTTTGTTTGTTGATTGATTCATTTAGTGTAATTTTTATATTTTTTAGGTACCTGAGTGCTATCATTTTGAGACTTTAAAAGAATATCACAATAAAATTTATTGATAAAAATTAACGGTCACCATGGCTACATCCGGCCCTCGTCATCAATCTAGATGATTGATAGGACTTCCTCCACTCATTGTGGAGGATCCGTTGAGTTCCACTGAACCAGATTCCTCATCTTCAGGGGATCAGACTCCTAAATCTCACACGGGATCTGTTTGGACAACTGACAATTCAAGTTTGCCGGAGGATTTCTTTATTGAAGGATTCCTTCCTTCCTTTAATACTCCGTTCATGAATCCGTTGGAACCTGTCTTGGCTCCTGTGGTACCTGTAATTCCTGCTTCGGTAGTTGGAACATTTCCATCTATCCATTCGACAACTAACACGTTGTGGAAATTTAGGGACACTTTTGGTCCTTCACCACTCCCCCAGTCAACAGTCATCAGAACACCGGTAATGGTGAATCTCGCTATCCCATTTGTCCCAGGTATAACCACTCACATAACACCCTCTATGAGTGGAACCCAACAGATGCTAGGCTCCACCCCTATGGTGCCAAACTGGATACCTTTGACAAGTGCCACATACAGTGCTCCCTATAACACTCAATACAGCACTATGGGTGCGGTTCCCGTTTACCAACAACATGGTCGACTGCCAATGTACAACTCAAACCCCTAGATTCATATACCTGGGGGGGTTCCCAATATGCACATGCCGGGAGGGAACGTAACAGTTCCCCCTCTGTTCTTAGGCATGTATGGTCAGTCGCTAATTGACATGAGCATTCCCTCTGTCAATCAAGGACAAATGGCTAGTTTTGTGTCGGGCGGGAATCCTCAAGGGGTTCCTAATCAGTCCATGGGGGCATGCTACTCACATCTTCAAATGAGTCAAGGGAGCACCACTTATACTAGGGGAAATTCCATACCCTAGTATTAAAATCCTCATGGAAATCCACTCTACAACACCATACCTCAAAGCAACTGCTACACCACGCAACCCATGTATAATATGGGGAACCAAACAATGGGAGGAGCACAAAGCTCCTCAAGTCATTTGTCATCACCATGGTCCAAGTCGGGGGCACCTAACTCTCTACCTTTCTTGGTAATTTTGGATATAACCGACTTATACAAGTTGAAAAACGACCCCATCTATCACAACTTACAATGGCCGCCAATCCCGCATAAAATACCAACGGGCATCCCAAAGTTCGATGGAAAACAAGGGGAGGATCCAGGCACCCATATCACCACCTACCATCTCTAGTGTGTTTGAAACTCTATGGTGGATGATAGTGTCTGGTTATGTATTTTTCCCTGAACCCTCACTGGTAATGCAGTGAAATGGTATATTGAGTTACCATGCATATCAATAAACACCTTTGAAACTTTAGCAATGGAATTCCTAAAGCACTTCCAGTTACCTATCCACTATGAGACTGGGACAGATCTCCTCACTTCATTTTGTCAGGATAGCACCACCTACATTTTTGATCATATACATGAATGGAGATGTAGGCAAAGATTAGTAAAAGCTCCCATCCCAGAATTTCTCTTAATAGACTGGTTTTGCAAGTCCTTACTCCCGCAAATCGCTAGAGATGTCGCTTTAGGCGGTGTGTTCATAGAAGACCAATCCATATGTCATGCCCAATACTTAGACTTGGTATATTCACAGTCTGGCACTCTTTATGAAATAATCCCCAATGCTCCGGGTAACCCCAATGCTTCCACCACTCAGCACCCCAGAGTGCACGCCGACGAGATTGTCGACGCAACCTCTGGGGCCACTGTAATACAACTCAATGGTTCCATTGCTAAGATGGCAGTGGACCACTTTACCAATACGACTGCTCTTCCTACCACTGCGATTATCTCTATGCAGTCTACGCAAAAATCTAGTGGCAAGAACAAGAAGAATAAGAAAAAGACCACTCTATCTGAAGAGCAGTCACAAAAACAACCCAACCCAAAACAGAACGCCACTACACCTACTAATGAGGAAAAGGATAAAACCACCAGATATCCATGCAAACTCTATGCTAAAGACCACACGACTTGGCATTGTCCGCGGCTTCAAGAATGCACTGAATACCTTGCCAAAAGGGATATTGGTAAGGCCCTGCTATCCTTAGGAATCCTTTTCCCACTCAACAGCAACAAAACCTTATTGCAAACCAACCGCCACCCTCGCAAGGGGGCAACGATGGTTCACAACATCCTTCAGCTGGTGAAGTATTTTCTACCATTTTCACATTTGAAATGGTACAACTTGCCACAAGAGTGAAATCTTATGGAGCTCCTATCCCTCCTGCAGTAGAACCATCCTCAGGTCAAAACCCACTGCCGCTTAACGATTTGCATATCGAAAGGCCAGTTGAGGACCTTGTAATTCGACCCCCAAAAGGGGCACTTCGATGCACAATGCACAATACATCTGCATGTGCCACCCAACACTACAACATTGTAGAGGATTTGGCGCAAGTGTCGTCAGCTATGTTGGTGCTCAAAATATTACAAACATGACTAACACAACGGAAAGCTTTGCCTTTAGCTATTGGAGGTATTGACCCAATGGATTCCATGCTTGCTATTTTCAACATGGACAAGCGTAAACTTCCCCTTTCTTACCAGATTGCATTCCAGGTGCATATCACATCGAAAGGTAAAGGTATACACAGAACTGTGATCGACGAAGGTGCTTCGACCTGCGTCATGTTGGCTCACCCTGGGTTCTCCAACCTCAACCCCACTGTCAAAATCCCTAAAAGCTTTCAACGGCCACACCTTTATCCCAAAAGGATACCTAGCTAGTTTCCCCATCAATTTGTCTGGGAAAATTGTGATGGTGGACATAGAAGTCGTAGATAGAAAACTCGACTATAATATCTTGCTGGGTCGCAGTTGGAAATATGCCATGACGACTGTCATATCTGCTATCTTTCACATCATCCAATTCCCATTGGATGGAAAGGTAGTTACAGTAGATCAGTTGTCTTTCTGCACCCCTGATTATTCACCATTACCAAGTGGCTCCATACCCCTAGTAGGAGGTGGAACTAACTCTTATGTCAGTTTAGGTACTGGTCTACTAAAGGCTTCTTCCCTCATGGGTTGTTTTCCTCTTCAACCACTAAAGGTTTCACAGATGGTCAATATGCTTTCATCTATTCCTCATGAACAGACCAATCCATGGATCCTATCGGCTCCTTCAGACACTGACACATATGGAGAGAAAATGCCACTGTCATCAGCTAAATCAGCCTACCAAGCCACTCAATTTGCATTTGAACCTTTGGTCACTTTGGTTTCGGCCAACGGTACCACTGCCCCTTGCATAACCGCTCCTTCTTTCGATCCACTCAATCAAGTCCTACATATGGACAAAGCTATTAGAAATATCACGAGTTTAGAAGAGTAACCTTGGGAGGACTTGCACCATCGTGTTTCGATATTTGATTCAGACATGATGCCTCTTCAAATCCTGTCACCTGACGCACCAGAAATAGTTTCCTCACCATATACGACTATCCAACCTTTGGACTTGGAAGGAAACAGGGGCAATATTTCAAAACCATTTCTCACCGATATTTCTGTCACGACAGGCATCATGGAAAACATATAAATTGGAGCTAATCGCAATCCTGAGGAAATTGTGAGCTTCACCTACCCATTTAGGGAATTCTGCGATGTTTTTCCTTGGTCTTATGAGTAAATGCATGGCATAGACCCTTCTATTGTCAAGCATGAGATCAAGGAAGGTCGAGCATTCTTTTTATGGTATTTTTCTTGCTCGTTAATCCAAAAAATCCTTGAGTCTCCTTCTTTAGGCTTGTTAAACTACCATGAAGAAGATCGAGCATTCTTTTTATGGTATTTTTCTTGCTCATTAATTCGAAAAACCTCGATTCTCCTTCTTTGGGCTCATTAAACTACTACAATGAAGAATAGAATAGAGCACTTTTTGAGATATTTTATTGCTCTTTAAAAAATATAAACATCTCCAAGTTTTCATCGTTGAGCTCGTTAAATCTATGTGACAAAAGTTAGAGAACTTTTTGTGATATTTTATTGCTACTTAAAAAATAGGAAGCATCTCCGAGTTTTCATCATTGTGCTTGTTAAATCCATACGACGATGCTCTGAGCAACTCTTTTTTGATCTTTTTCTAGCTCATTAAACATAAAAATACCAAGGGAGCATTCTTTTTAGGCCCTTTTTTCTCGCTTTTTAAACTGAACAAATCCTGAGCTTTGTCTTTAGGCTCGTTAAACTTTATAAAGATGACCTGAGCATTCTTTTAGGTACTTTTCTCTCTCGTTAAACTGAAAAATCCTGAGTTTTTGTTACCAAGATCGTTAAAAACATACGGCCACAGCCAGAGTATGTTCTTTTTTGGGACCATTTCTCGCTCTTAAATCGAAAAATCCCTAAGTTTTTCTCCTCCTTCAAGCTCATAAAACTATGAAGAAGGGATGATCCATTCTTTTCCATCTTTTTCTTGCTCACTAAACTGAAAAATATACCTTGGGTTTTCTTCATTTGACTCATTAAAAATTTTGATGAAGGTATTGAGTTTGTCATTGCACGACTCATTAAAAATTCACGATGAAAAGCTATTTTAGTCTGTCGCCTTGTACTCGTAACAAAATGAGGTCAACATCTATTGAAAATAGGTTTCTCTTTATCTAGGTTCAATAAATTAACTAACGGAAAAGTAACCGATCCAAGTATATTATTAACCTTTTGTCGCACCCTGTTAACAACTATGACAAAGGGACCACCATGGAGTTGCACTTTACGATCTTTTCAGACTCTGTAAATATGAAAATATGACCAAGTTGTCTATTTTGGACTCTTTAAATTACACAGACAAGATATAGAATCGTTATTTTTATGATACTTTTCAGACTCTTAAAACATGAAAAAATCGACGAGTTTGCCTGTCTAGACTCATTAAACTAATCAGACAGGGTAAAGAGTCATTCTTTTTGTGATCCTTTTCAAACTCTTTAAAAATGAAAAGATCGATGAGTTTACCTGTCTGGGATCATAAAATTAATTAGACAGGGAAGTGGAAAATACAACTATATTCTGTATTTGAAAGTGTGGTTTGGCAGAAGTCGTTCCCTTGAACATGGCACTCCCTCAGATAAACCTCCTTTTGATGGCCTCTCAATGTGGACCCTACCATCCTATGATTTTTAGCCTATATACCCTGATGTAAATTGCATCTATGTATCGTAACACTCTGTAGTGTTCATGAGTCTAGTGCTATTTGGTTAAAACCATTGTCGTGCCTTCTATTGTTCAAGGGTTACCCATTTGATTCCTCCATCAACCGATCAAACATATCCTCTCATCATGCCCTCCATTGTTTAGACCCAAATGCTCAAAAGATTCCTCAAAAAACAAAATCATTCTTGTCTTGTTTTGTGTCAATTGATGTAGGACACATTATTGCCTACCTTTCGAGAGTTTTCTTCCTATCGACTTCAACAATCTATCTAGGAGGATAACCTAGAAACACATTCAATACCTTGGTACTTGCAGACATTAGTGGTAGGTTACCTCGTGTTTGATTAGGGTTTCTCATTATTGGCTCCTGGTTAAGCGATTCTACAGTTGTTCAACAACAAAGACATCTTTCACACTCGCTAGTTTGTACTGTGCATCTTGGAGAGTATCAACATTATTGGTGGCCTTCATCACATCCGTTAACAGTCTCCATTATTGACTGGTAATCAGATGATTTTGTGCATGTTAGATGTCAACACATATTTTCACATGTATCGATCTATGTCGCTTGGTGAAGCAAAAATCAAGACCTTGGGTAGAGGCTTGCATCATTCAACCTTGTTTCCTCTCCCAAGTTGTGGATATTGTTTTTTGGAGACAACTGTTTTAGGATGATTCTATTATGACACTAGATCCACATTATGCTTATCAGCGACCAGCCTTGTTATTTCTCTTTGGAGAAAATTACTCTGACATAGCTACTGAGCATGGGAATGTCTGATTCAGGACATGATTTTAGTAGTTTTATGTATATGTGTTGTATTAGTTTTTCCTCGCCGCCCACAAATTTTCTCTCTCTCTACATTTTGACAAGAAAAATTATAGTTTCAGTAAAGTATTTTGGCCATTGTCTCTGCTTCTGATCTCATATTTTATGGGGCATCTGTTATACAACAAAATGACCTCCTCATCAACTCAGAGGTGAAAGACATGATGACTAAAGAAAAGACCACAATTGCAGGCCTTGATTCCACACTAACACTGGTTACACACTGAAAACCTACTTTATAAAGCTTGTTACCAAGCCTAAGGGTGCGTTAGTGACCCTACTAACTCAAGTTGTTAGACCAGGGGTAGTGTTAGTGAAACTAAGGGAAATTCAAGGGGTCAAGCCAATGAATTGGCTCACAAATATCTAGATATTTATCCCTAAATTTGCTCAAGAAAAGCAAGGAAACATCCAAAATCAAGATATTTGGAGGATTTCTAATCTAAGAAAAGAAGGCAAATGGGAAAGAGCTGAAAACTAGAGCAAGTTAATTGCTTTTTCCCTAATGAACTCTATGAGGAACTTGGAAACCCTAACTCAATTGCTATATAAGCAAGGTGAGGGTTATTGTAAAAGGGGTCAGAACATTTGAAAGGATAGCCTACTAAGCTATTGTGAACTGTCGCATACTTGAAGAAGTGAGCTAGAAGAGAGAGAGGGAGAGAAGTGGAAGGGACAAAGGAAGAATGATACAATAGATGGTTGTAATCACTCTTTCGTTATTAATACAAAACTGCAATTTTGTTCCCTAGTCCATAGTGTCAGTAGCCTTTGTTCATTAAGTTGTTCATTCAATACTTGTTTAGATGAGTGGTTTAGTTGTATGAAAATAGATGTTCATTATGCATTCTTATATTAGTTTTCAATATTGTATGTTGTGATTGTGTTTGCCTTTCCTTTGTGTAGGAATTGATTTGGAGCTGGCTTTGAAAGAGTTCTTCTTGGCTACATTGAGATCTCCAAACAAATCGAGAAGGAGACTTGAGGTAATCCTCTTTCCATACTTTGTTAACTGATATTTGATAGATGAACATGTGTATAACTTGAAAGCTTCTGTAGATAATCTTACAATCTGTCAAAGGTCCCAGGAAGGCCTTTGAGGGTAGTTTTCATTCTCCATACACCGTGCATTTTACCCCATAGCATGCACTGATGAATATTTGTAACATGCAACAGAATGACTAGGATGTGCGTGTACCTGCAGTGCTATGGGCATGCATGACTACTTGTAAAAAGTTGGCAGGACAGACACCTTTTAGATTGGCATATGGCATAGAAACTATGATTCCTATGGAATATATCATGCCTAGTCTACGCATAACAACTTTCACAGGTATGGCAGATCGTGAAGCCATGGAAGAACGGCTCGTGTAGGTGATGGAGCTTGAAGAAGACAAATTCTTGGCTAGATTTCATTAGAAAGTAATAGAAGGAACATGAAAAATCATGGCACGATCAACACATCAAGTTGCGCATGTTCAAAGTAATTGATCTAGTTTTATTATATGATAGCAATTTCACTAAGTTTCCTAGGAAATTTTAGATGCACTAGCTTGGGATATATATTATCAAAGATATTATAGATGGAGGCCCAGTTTAGCTCACGAAGCTGAATGGAGAACCTTTCCTGGGAAGGGTGAATGGAAGCCGATTGAAGCCATATACAGGGGATCTAGCTCAATGACTATATGACATCACGATAGTCTTAGTGATCCAGGAAGTTGTAAGGGAGCACGGGACTATAAACTACACTACCAGGATTAGAGGACTACACGGTAGGTGGGCTGTGCGAAAAATGGTGAAGTTGCAGTATAAGAAGTTGTGCTACGGAGGGAGGTTCTGCGCAACATAACAGGAAAGTGACCATTAGAGTCACTATTCAGGATTTGATAGCCAAAACATGGTTAAGAGGAGCAGGCTGGAGGCATTTTAGGCCAACATCTTTGAAGATCTACCACTAAAACAACACTAATGATTTAATTTTGGGGGGAACGGTCGTATTTGAATTCAAAAACCCCTATAAATTACGTGTGTCGGTCCAACAGAGAACACTTTGCACCCTTAGAGTTTTTGAGTTGTGGTGTTTGTTGCTTATGAACTGCTCATATTTTGAGGAGTTTTTCATAAGCCCTACATTTGCTAAATTATTGAAATTGAATCAGAAATTCATCCTTGAAATCATGTTAGGACCAAGCCCTACTAAGATAGTGAGCACTAGGGGAGATGTCGCATGTGAAGGAGCTACAACAGAGGTAGTGAGTATGGAAGCTTCGGCTCTTATACCTATGGCACCAAGGTCACCTAGGCAAAAGCCTACCCCTATTTGAGAAACCTAGAAACTGAAGAAGGATAAATAGAAGAAGCCGGTTTCGGCGTGCAAATCATCCAGAAAACACTATACAACTCAAAAATAGACAAAAGACAAGTAGACTAAGAGGGTTGTCAATTTGGAGGCCAAGGAAGGACAGGGCACCGAGGACATAGACACCGAGGGAATGGAGCCCTTTACCATGTTGCCTGACTATATCCCTCTATGCAAAGGGAAGAAAAAGGTCACCAAGGACCTAGACTCGGACAAATTTTTCATTTCTACACCCCTCTTGTCTGAACAGGTTCCCTTTGAAGGTCCACACCTTGTGTGGATCCCCCTACTAAAAATGGAAGATTGGGACATGGCAGATCATGAGTAGTTCTCTCACTTAGTGATAACCAACTATATGAAGCACGTATACTACCCAGAATCATGTTTCATTGAGCTAGATATGGTGGAATAGATCTGCATAGTGGACAATTCGGGATTGTTGAACCTATTGTGCATGCCCCATTATCACTGCACCACTATCAAGACAACCTGTGTACGTCAATTAATTACTCTGGTGCATGATGGGTTCTTATGGATAGGAGGGCCTATACCCATCACTGACATGCTTATCCACAAGATCACACACCTGCCACATGAGGGTTTTAATCTGACCAAGGAGAATTGTGAAAATACAGGAGAAAAGGATTTGGCCACGCTAATACTCAATCACTTCCATAAACGACTCCACGATGCAAATTTCCACACAAATCTTAGTTGGGAAGGTATTGAGGAAGTGTCATGAAGAAAATGTTTTGGTGCCTATGGTTTCTCTAGCTGCACAATGCATGAAGGGTATGCAGTTCAACTGGTCAAGTTACCTGTGCAGTGAATTCCTCACAAGTTTCCACGAGGTCCATGATGAGACCAAGTCATTCCATTATGTTTGGTTTCTTCTCTTCATTGTGTTGGTCACATGGGAGCTGCCAGTGGACAACCAGTTTCCTCCGTTGAAAGAAGGATTGTCGGAGGCCATGTAGTTTGGCTCCCTAAGGGCAACAAAGAAGCCCATGCAGATCACAGAAACAAAAATATTCTAGGTTTTTATGGAATCAAGCCTCCGCATGGCCATCAACCAACATCCAAGGTTGTCCCTGACCTTGTACGAGTAGTTTTCAGCTTATGTTGCGTTCAAGGTTGACTTCCATCGAGTCTATATTCAGGCACAGAAGGAGCTGCAATAGAAATGGTATGATTTGCCATATTTGGTCCCCGATACAGATATACAGGAGGTAATGAGGTAATGGCTAGCAGAGTGGCATGCCCCATCAAACTTGGATGTCAAAACCAGTAAGGGCACGAAAAGCTCAGGAGAAAAGAAAAGAAAAGATGCAGCCAAGTAGGTTGCACAAAATCTGGCCACACAATGGAAAAAGAAAGCTGTAGTAAACTTTAGGATGGAGAATGAGCGTGCTCCTAAGGAGAAAGCTAAGAAAGAACAGCGTGAGTTGGGGCGAAGTGAAAAATACCCTTCACTCACGACTGAGGAGGAAGAATAGTCCAAACAGGGCGGTGGAGGAGAGGAGGGGAAGAGCACTCCGTTTTGACTGAAGAAGTGTAGAGAGGAGTAGTGGGAAGGTTCCTGCAAAAATAAAAAATTAGGCAAGTCATAGGATGATCCCATGGTATTAATGGAGGGTAATCTTGATGAGATCCTCAAAAAAATACAGGGCACTACAACTAAAGTGCTACAGGAGTTCGAGAAATAGTATATGCATGTGTGGGGGAGCATCGAAAAGGATCTACGCGAGCTGCAGATCCCAGCTAACAGGATATAGGTGGGAGTGGGTGAAGTGAGCGTAGCATAAGTGAGCTTGGCAGCAGGGATGAGTCAGGATGTGGAATTGGTAAGGAACCTGGACCTTTGAATTGTTGCTTTTTTTGGCTTATTGTGTCCTAACCCAAGTTCAGAATTAGTTTCGCCAAACAAATCCCTACATTATTGGCACTTTCTGTTGATGTAAAGATGATCTGAGGTTGTCATTGATGTCAACCCAAGCAGCACCAGGGGCTGCCCTAATCTTGCAAGGGAATTTTGACTTGACAACTTACTCTATTTTGAGTCAAGGATCTTCTAGATAGATTCTACTTGTCGAGATGTTTCCGTTGATATATGGCATGCCACATAATTCTTCACGGTTTGAGAGATATTCATGTTTGAAGTTAGTAACCCCAGTTAGTGGGCTAAAACCCTATGAGGTTGTGGCATGGCACTCATAATTGGTTTTGGTCATTGAATAGTCATTAATTAATAATTTTTTAAGCTCCTAAAATCCCTCCAACATTCTCTATAGAAGCCCCTCTCAACTCTATAAAAAGAAATCTCATATATCATCCAAATGTAGCGATCATGGAATTCTCGGTATAACTTCATTTTTGTAAAGTCTTAGATTATGAAATTCAAACCCATTTTAATCGCAATCCTGATGAACGTCGTGACCAAATTTCTGATGTTGGTTTGCTATAATTTGGGAGATATGCTCTGTGGAATTTAGGGTTTTTGTAGGCTGTCGAATTTCATCTCAAACAAGTGACCTTGGGAACATTGTCATAACTCTCTCTCTGAGAAGAAGAATGGAATTATGTAAAACGTGGCAGAGAGTGCACAAACTATAGTTTTATGTGTGTCAATTTTAGAGCCGCGGGAGGAAATAATGACACGTGGCACGTTGTACAAGTTCGCTCTACTAAACTAGTACATAATTAGGTCATTGTGAGAGATTGGGCATAACTTTGACTTGAAAAGTCAAAATTGAGTCAGACCTGTGGCATTGGAAAGAAGACTTAGAGGGATTCTACAAGACTAAATATTACATGTTGGGGATCTGAAATAGAAAAGACACATCAGATTAAATATTGTGCTCGTAGAAGGTGAGAAGCACTAGATCAAGTGTTGTTAAGGGGTGCAAAGGACCAAACTTTCTAGGGCAAGCAAGGTGCAAAAAAATGATGCAGTAGAGGTAAGATACAAGTAAGTATCTTCTGTATATGCATTGTCATTCTTAATTGCATTAGGTTCTTTGTATTATAATTTGTTGTTTTTTTTTAGCACTAACATATGATCTGTAAAAAGAGGTAAGTTTTTCTATTATCATGTCATGGGTATTTCCTTGAAGACCTTTTCAGGTATTATATATTCATCAAGAGAAGACTCGCATAATGTAATGTTCTGAAGAGTGAGAAAGGGTATCATGAAAAGAGCAGCAATCAAGGTGCAGAATAACAAAAAGAAGTTCACCATATGAAGTCTTCAAGTGGGAAGCGCTGCATACAATCATTGTAAAAGTATCATTGCAGAGAGTCATTGTAAAAGCATCATTGTAAAAGTTGTACAAGTGTCTATCTACCAAGATTTGAAGAGGTAGTGTTGGGAGGTCTAGGATCATCATTAGGTGGTTGTTTCATAGTTGGGGTTATGGTATATTGCGTATTCTTCTTCTACATCATTGTATATCATTGTAAAGTGGACCATTTTCCCTGGTACGGGAGTCCATTCTTCTTTTATTCATCTATAGGATGGTAGGGTGGTGCTAGGATGGTACATGAAGTCACCAATAGGTTCTGTTATCACTCAGGTTGTCCCTAGGCTCCTTTTAGGGATACGACCGAGGTAACCACAAACCAATCTTTGGATTGCAGGTTCTAGCCCACCTGCAATCAGAGAGGGCTCTCTCTTAATGATTCAACTTTGTTGATGATTTTAGGCTAGCTTTTGGCTCAGGGGTTTTTTGTTTGGGTTTGGATGGAAGGTAGGATTCTCAAGCAAAGAGGCAGGGTAAGGTGTGATAAGTTTCAAACCATTGGGCGTGGAGTCATGGAGTAAGGCTTTCTATTGCGTCTTCTTGGTCATAAGAGGATTAGGGAGCGAGACAGCCACACATGATACAATTATCAAACTACCGAAGGGATGGAATGATGGAAATCAGAGATGAAAGGCAAAGGAGAATCATTTCATCATACTGAAAAAGAGGAGAAGTGGATGAATGGTGATCTAGGAGGAGTTAAGAATTCCTAAATTCTCATTCATATGTGAAAGAAACAACGTAAACAAGATCATTTAAGTATACATGCTCATAGCTATTTCTGATGAAAACATAAAAAAGTGCAGAAATTGAACTTAAGGTGTAGTCAAACAAATCTTAAGCTATTCTTTTTTTTCTGCAATTTAGTTGGCGGAAAGGTGGAAAAATCATGAAAATTAACAGAGATGAGAAACACTTATTGAATCATGTAGAAGCACAAGAATTCCGTAATCACTCCTTGGCCAGTTGAACACATCAAGCAGTTCTGAAATCCATGCTTTCAACAATCTTTGATTATAGAAAGTATGAAAGTTACAGTGTGAGTCTCTGCTTGGAGAAAATGCTGAGAAGAAGATCAAGCAGTGTCTTCGACTCACTAACTAACCAACCAACCAACCAACCCCTCACTACATCGTTCAGGGTGGTATATATAAGAAAAATATCAGAAAGTCATTTATTACAAATTGACCTAAACAGGTCTGCTGAAGAGCTTTTCTAAAACCTAAGTGTTACTGGAATTAAATGCAAGAAAGTCTTTTGGGTTGCGCTAGAGGCAGCTGAATCGGAGGGAGTGCAATTGTGGCCCTTGGAGGCTTTATGCGGTGTTGTTGGAGTAACTGTGCTTCGGGATTTGTAGCTCTGTTCTGGTGTGAGGTGAATGTGCAATGATTATGATTTGAGGGTGTTTGAGTGGCTTCGCCCTCTTTCTTTGACTCTGCTGGAATGTATTAAATGTTCTCCTGCTTCGGGCTGCTGCTTAAGATTTT